>SNQJ01S0013985.1:331685-342515 GCA_010110895.2 Picea sitchensis
TAAAGATTTTAATTTAATTATATTAATTATGTAAAATGTAAAATTATAAAATAATAAAAATGTGTTTATAAATATTTTTATTTATTTATTTAATTATATATTTATTAATATGTTGTATTTGATTTATTATTATTATTATTATATCACATAATATCAAAGTATTTAATGTTTTTTATTAATATATTAATTGTCTTAATTTTTTTTAGTTTTTAGTAAATTATTAATAATAATACATAATTTATTTATAGTATTGATTTATAGAGATCAAATTAATTTTTAATGTTTTTATTTATCTACATCATATGTTTTATGATGGTGATGATGATGATTAACTAATTGGTCTATTGGACTTTAAGGGTAAGGGATTACTTGCAATTCTTTAGAATTTTGTTTTTGTGCTCCAAAAGCATTAAGAGAAGCTTCGCAAAATTACCATAGTTTTGTTGAGTTAAAAGGTTAGGAAAGTTGGTAGTGTGACAAATATTTTGTTTTTTTATACATTTCTCAAAACAGAGAGACAATTTTGATCTTCTAGATTAGGGTTGATTGCATCCTTATAACACCTTAGTTTTCTTTTTTCCTCTAACTCTCTATCACACCACATTTTCTCCTTAATTTTGTTTGATGATATTTTTAATAGTATCCACCACATTTTCTCCTTAATTTGATTTGATGATATTTTTAATAGTATCCTTATTCTGCAAAATGGTGTCTTCCATGATTCTCCGATAGCTTAGCCAAGAATGGGCATCTGTATGTCATCATGGTTTGAGTCGATGGTGGTTACGGCATGATATTGAAGCAATTTTAAGAAGTGTTTTGTCTTCCATGTTGTTTAACATGTTCTTATACATTAGGTATCTAGTCATAGTCGTGCCCTCCATGGGGAAAAAGTTTTCTTCTAAGAGGAGGATGGGATAGGGTGTATTTCCTTTAATTTTAAGATTATAGGTTATAAAATTCTTTTGTATTTGCTCTATCTTTCTCCAGAATTCACTAGATACTACAACCCAAGACTTCACATCCATAAAGAATAATAGGAGTAACAAGAGTCTCAAATAGGATTTTCTTCTTATCCCATATCTAAATATCAGTTGATTTACAATTTTTTCAAGTTCAAAATAAGCTTTACATCCCTCAATAATCATTTTGTCAATGTTATAATTCTAGTTGAGCTTGTGGTGAATATCTATTCCAAGATATTTGTATGAAATCACTTCCTCCAAGTTGTTGTTGTCAAATAAGTATAATAATATACAAAATAAAATAACAAAAAAATATTTCAATGTCTGCCATAAATAAAATACTTAAAATACTTCAATGTCGGTCATTCAATATCCACATTCAATAAAATAATTCTATATCAATTTTGTATATAGAAATTCTATATCAATTCCATATGGACAGAATGACAAAAAGAGAGAGAGTAATTAAAAGTAAAAAACTTCTTATTTAGTTGATAGGTGTTTTCTACTTACCAAAAAAAAGAGATGTGTTTTACAATTTCTTCAATGTTTTATATGTTTTATATGGAGTTGACATGTGACTAAAATATTAATAAGAAAAAATAATTTAAGCTTTCACTATGTAAACTGAGATTAAACCATATTTCCCATACTCAATGTTTTAACCATAAAGGTTTTTTTATATATATAAAGTTGATATTGAAATATACAACAATCACCTAGAAACATATGTACTCCCTGTAAATCTTTGGTTACCGGCATGAATACAATTCTAGTTGTTGGTCTTTGCTTAAATTGAATTTATTATACTAACAATATTAATAACAATTAAAATATTTCAATATCAACTTTATATATATATAAACCTTTATGGTTAAAACATTGAGTATGGAAAATATGGTTCAATCTGAGTTTACATAGTAAAAGCTAAAATTATTTTTTCTTATTAATATTTAAGTCAGGTATCAACTCCATATAAAATATTGAAGAAATTGTAAAACATTTATCAACTAAATAAAAAGTTTTTAACTTTTAATTACTCTTTTTTACAGTCATTTCTATATGAAATTGATATAGAATTTCTATATACAAAATTGATATAAAATTATTTTATTGAATGTGGATATTGAATAACAGAAATTAAAGTATTTTATTTATAATAAACATTAAAAAAAAATTGGTCATCTTATTTTGGATATTATTATACTTATTTAACATCAACAACTTTATATATTTCAATGTGCTTAAAAACATATTAGTAACAGTTGCGTATATCGGTATATAACCTTTTGAATATAGCCACTTCAACTTCTGCTGTACAACAATCACCTAGAAACATATGTCCTCCCTGTAAATCTTTGGTTACGCGCATGAATACAACTCTACTTGTTGGTCTTTGCTTAAATTCAATTCAATATACAATTCAATTCCATCCTCCGAGAAAAACAAATTGCAGCTTTGAAAAACCAAAATGATTGAAGAAAATAGCCCCATGGGAAGCGGCGGCTATGACGGTAATCCAGTGGCGACACTTTCTCAGTGACTGATTCTGCGGCATAAGAAGTCAGGAGTATTCAAAATTGGAAAAAACTTGGTTATATACGAAACTTGAACCCTAGTAAAACTGTTATTATGCTTTCAATTTCTGTCCATTCATGTACATTTTATGGCCCAAAGAGGGTAGCAGGTAATTTACTAGAGATTAGTTTACTATGTGGCGTGGTTTATTGTAGCCTTGAAATTTTCCACACAGCGCGCCAAGCAAAGAGGATAATCTTATCTGAATTGCATCCGTGTTGCATACGCTACTACCAAGTTTTGGCGAACAATCCCAAATCCACTCCTCTAAAGAGACGGTTCATGTTCGTGGATCTCTGCTAGCTTGCCTATATATATGGCCTCTCACCTGTGCTATCCATGTATGAAAAATAAGCTCATTTGCAATTCATTGTGTTGTGCTGTGGTAGTGTTTATTCATTGCATTGTGCTGTACTAGTGTTTAACTTGCCGGTTGGTCGCTGCAATGGGGGAAAGGACATTAGCAGTTTCTGTTTCAGTTACAGCCACGCTAGCATTAGGATTACTGCTTTATCTTCAAGGTAAGCCCAAGGGGGTACTCCCTCAATTGCAGTATTACATAAATAAGCGATGAGTATGTTTTAATATGTCATAAATAAATGTGTGTGGTCTTTGCTAATTGCAGTAGTTGAAGGTGCAACATTTGTGATACAGAATCAGTGTTCGTTCACAGTGTGGGCCGCAGGAATTCCTGTAGGTGGCGGTCAAGCACTGACACAGGGCCAAACATGGAGCGTTGAGGTGCCCGCAGGAACAAGAGCAGGCAGATTCTGGGGACGAACCGGCTGCTCCTTCGACGCCTCCGGTCAAGGCAGTTGTAACACTGGTGACTGCGGTGGTTTGCTCAGCTGTCAAGTCTCTGGACGGCCTCCTGCAACGCTCGCTGAGTATACTCTTACTGGGGACAACAATTTAGACACGTATGACATCTCTCTGGTTGATGGATTCAATCTCCCTCTCAAAATAACTCCCTCAGACACTACCTGCCCAACAGTGGACTGCAGCAGCAACATAACGGCCAACTGCCCTACAGAATTGCAAGTTGTTGAAGGATGCGACAGTGCTTGTGCAGCTTTAAATTCGCCTCAATACTGTTGCACGGGGGACTACGTCGACAACTGCCCTCCCACCAGCTATTCCCAATACTTCAAGGGGCAGTGCCCACAGGCCTACAGCTATGCCAAGGACGATAACACTAGCACCTTCACTTGCACTCCTGGTGCTAATTATAACATCGCCTTCTGCGCTTAATACCTGAGGGTAGTATCATTACGAGTAAAGATAAATAAATTCAAATCTGCGTAGTATCATATTCATAATAAGGAAACCCTTGTATTCACAGAGCAAGTTGTATGCAAAGGCGTTTCATTCAATTGAGATTGAATGGAATGGTGAGTCTTCGTAGCCTCTTGTAACAAATTCAAGCTCTGACTATGCAGGTTCTCACGATTAATCATAATCATAATGTTATGAAGTGTTCTAGATACAGTATATTATCATCATAATAATAATAATACCACTGCATTCACATACATATGTTCCAGGCAGGGAGTCCAAAGTGGTACAATTGAGATTGAGGTTAAGATAGCCATAATTGATTATGATTTTGGAATTACTCTTTAGTTAGGCCTGTCTCACATATGTGTTTATAGCTTCTTTTTTTCGAATTTTTAATAAATTTAACAATTTTTTTAATCTTTGATACCATAGATAGGATCCGGTCGTCCCTGAAAAGAATTCAAAGATCGGTTAACATGGAATTTTGAAAATAAATCTAAAATGAAGAATTAACGAAAAATATACGGTTGCAGACCACCTTCATTTGCAAATATCATGTTACCATTTTTTCAACGTTGTGTTTTAACTGCTGGTGAACGTCGAAAGGTTGAGAAGATGAAACTAATCCTTAAAAGAATATATTAAATTTTATTATCTATTAACAAATAAACTGTTGGGCTTCATTTATCTGGTATTAATATTTTAATTTATGTAATTTAGCTATCAAAGTAATTTTTAAATATGATTAGGTAAATGTAAAAAAGTAAACACATAAACTGATGTCTTTATAATAGCTAGGAAGCTAATGATTGAAATCACAGCCATTTATTTTGTGTGACTACTAAGAATATTCCAGCGATATTTAATCATGTCCATAGAAAACTTATTAAGCACTAAACCCCTATTAAATCTGCCCATTGTCAATAGGTGTACGCCTTTCGGCGTAAATATGTATTTTTTTTCTAATAAAATCAAATAATATTCAAACCAACTACTCATTTTTTTACTCAAACTAAGTATATTTTTTGTTTTTTTAAGTTTAAAAGAATACTAAATCTATTATATGTACAAATTTTGTACATGAAAGTAGGGGAACTTGTTAAAAAATTGAAATCAAATATACACTCTATAGGCTAACATCTATTGACAATAGGCATAATTAATGATTTTTTAATCTTAAATTCTAATCTAATGGTTAAGCATTGAAGATGCTGGCATATTCTTAGTTGTCCTCCAAAATCAATGCTTCAAATTTATTGTTCATAACTTCCTTGCATTTATGAAGGCATTTGTTAACATGTTTATTTTTTTGCATTTACCTAATCACATTATAAATTTACTGTAAAAATACATAATTACCATGTTCAAATGATTAAGGAGGATTAAAATATATGCCGGCCACGTTTATATTATTAAAAAACACTTTGCACACATTTCATTTTGGTGTCACTCATTCATTTTGCGCATAAGGTAATTTCTGTCGTATTGTTTATGCGCACTCTATGTTGGAGTTGGTTCAGTCACGGCTCTTGTTCTAAAGAGAACCCTTTAGGCATTCTCCAGCCGCAAGTCGGCTGTGCTAGTTAAATATAACCATTAAGAGATCAAGTCAAAAGTCAAAAGTGGTTCCTGTTCACCACTATCTGCGGTAGCTACATAAAGCAACAAACCAACATAGCCCATAGTCAAATATACCCATTAAAAAGGTCAAGAGTGGCTCCGGTTCACCACTATCTGCGGTAGCCCCATAAACCAACATAACAGTCGAACTAACTAACCGAGACCCTATTTTAGCCACAAAACAAAGTTTTTACTTCGCTAAATATAATGGAAAAATAGGCGCTGAGGGAACACAAACCCCTTACCCAGTCGCATATGTCGTGGGTGTCCCCTTGCCCGACTTGGTTCTGATGTTGTTGTCTGGATCCTCCTTTAGTTGTTGCTCGCCGTCGATGTCAATTGGGCATTGCTCGTCGTCGATGTCAATTGGGCAGGTGACTGAGCCAGGTTTGTTGGAAGAGCTTTTTTTTCCGGCTGGTCTTCAGGATCCTGAGTGGCAGGAGAAACCCTAAAACTGATGCCAAATTGGGACTTGCAAAACAACTCATACTTCCCTTCTAACATTCTAGAATGCGGAGAGATTTGACTGCTCATTCCTAGTCTGGTGCATTGCTTTGCCAACCATGGATTTTACTGGAAATCCAGTAAGTTTATGCAATGCAAAAATATTTGGTGTCCCATCTTCAATTTCCTTTCAGATTTATATTTATGCTTAAAGGAATATACTTATTGAAGATGGGCATAATTAATGATCTTTTAATTATAAAAACTAATCTTATGACTAGCAATTAAAGATGTTATGATTAGCAATTGAAGATGTTAGCTTATTCTTAGTAGTACTCCTAAATTAATGAATAAGATTTCATGTTCATAACTTTCTTGCATTTTTTAATGTTTACTTTTTCACATTTACTTAATATATTAATATTTTACTGCCATTACCAGTGATTGCCACATTTATCTAATTAACAAAAATTAATATGTATAAAACATCTCATTGTAACGTTGAAACCTTCCTATTTTATTGGTTTTAAATGTTGGCTTCGTATTGGTGATCTTCCCAATCTAACCACTGTTTGTGTTCTCCAAATGGGCAGAGTTAAATAGCCTGTAAAGCAGGCCATTTAAAACCTCTTCGTACACGAGTTCTGGTATTTATGTCTTTTAACGAGAGATCTTTTAAGGGTTTGTGAATGAAATAATTATTTAGACGTTAATCAGCCACAATCATGTGACTGTGCTAGTTCTATCACTTTCTCCCTATGCTCCCAAACATAGCCTTCGACCTCCTCCGCCGCACGCTTCTCCTCCTCCGAGCGTGATTCCATGAAACGATTTTCAACAACCCATGCATCTCTAGTTGCTCGAGTGTTGGCAGCAGAGCCTCTAGAGGTGGAGGCTTTGTTGTTGTGCCTCCCACCTCGGTGAATTTTCCTCTCTCTGCTCTATAGGTGCGCCATCGAACTGCCTGACTAACCAAAGACCAAGCACCCCAGACCATTGCGACCTGCAAGAACCAGCACGAACGCCCCCACTTTCCACGGTCAAATCTGTAATGAATTCCTCACCAGTAGGCCCCGAAAAATATCCAAGAACCCTTCTCCATTGCTAGTGTTGTGCCCCAAAATAGTCGCATAAAAAGCATGGATCTTTCCCTCTATATCTTTGAAAACCCCCCTGCCCTTGATGAACCAGGGTTTCCTTTTGAGGCCCCATCGAAATTTAGTTTCATGAAACCCTGCGGAGGTGGTTCCCATATTTCACTTGGTTGTTGTCTCAAAGGTTTCTAGACCTTCTATGTCAGGTAATAACATGGATCCATCTTCCAGTTCTTGAAAATTATTTCATGTTCCTTTTATAATTCTACATCTTGGTCAGACCATGGCACGGCTGCAATGGATTCTGGCAAGTTGGACTGTACCATGTACCAGACTTGGTCCCTCGACAACTATTTTTTTTTAAATCCTTTTATCTCTTTCCTTCCATATGTTCCGCAGGAGGAATCTCGGGAAGGTGTTCTAGGATCAGTTGAGAATCGACAACTATTTTTTTTTAAATCCTTTTATCTCTTTCCTTCCATATGTTCCGCAGGAGGAATCTCGGGCAGGTGTTCTAGGCTCAGTTGAGAATAGGATTCTTGAAAATGTCCCTTTCCCATTCCTCGATGGTATGAGGGATGTTATGCATGATCCTGTCCAATCGTCTAAACAACTTAGCTCCCATGTCCCAGAGGATCGAGGCCACTTTGCATGAGTTGAAGAGGTGGTCTATGGTCTCTTCAACCGAACCACACATCATGTAGATTGATGGAACTACGAATCCATATCTAATGAAGTGGCCCCATGTGAGAAATTTATGCCTTGACACTAGCCATAGGAAAGTAGAAATATTAGGCCACATTGTTGGTTTCCATATTTTAACCCATAGGGCCTTGTGTTGGTCGATACCTCCCCCTATTGTCGCCAAGTATACCTCCTTTAGTTTTAAGTTTCCATTGCCCTCCAACCCCCATCTTACAATGTCTGGACCATGTCTTACTTGTATTTGTCGATTCTACAAAAGTTCCTCCATTGTTTTCTTGAGGTCCTCTTCTTATACTACTAGCCATTCTTCTAGTTTTCTCCATTTGCCTCATGTGAGGGTTGTTTCTGTTCTCTTCACTTATTCAGTGGTGGTTGACCTTAGTCCAGTCTTGATGGATCATTATAGTTTTTATAGGCTGGATGGTCCTATTCAGGCCAATGATCAGTTGTTGTTCCCATGCATCGTCCCAAAATAGGGTCGAGAGGCCATTGTGAATTTCCCATAATCTTTATTGTTGAAATAGTCCCATGTTTTTCCATGCTTTGCGCCAGATCAGAGAGCACGATGATATGATCATCTCTTCCTGAGGCATGTTAGGAGCATACTTACTCTTCCACAACTTTTCCCACAATGCATCGGGATTATTTAACCATCTCCACCATAGCTTGGCCTCTAGTGTTTGCCTCACTAGCCCAAGGTCCCTAAGGCTCAGCCCCCCTGGGATTTCGGGAGGTAGAGTGTCCCAAGCCACTAGCACCCATTTATTTTCTTTGTTCGTTCGTCCCCACATAAAGGAGCATTGTAGGTTCCTAATATTCTTGATGATGTTTTTGGGACTGAAAAAACTAAGAAAAGATACATAGGTGTGGACATAAGGATATGTTGGACCACTGAGAGGGAGGGTGAATCGGTATGAGTACTTTATACCAGTTTTAACCACATTATATATTCTTTCACTTTATCAACAATGTTCAACAGTTTATCATCAATATATCATGAGCATATAATCAAAAGCAGCATCACATCAAATACACAGTGCACCAGTATTTACATGGAAACCCAAATGGGAGAAAACCATGGAATGCTTTCTTATATATATCAAGAATCCATTCATAGGAAGCACCAACTTCCAAATTCTCCAATTGCAACTGGAAGGAGGCTACAACCCCTTATTCTCAAGCTTCAACCTGAAGGAAGCCACAACTCCCTGAATTCTCTGGCTCCAACTAGAAGGAGGTTATAACCCTCTGAGTTCTTCGGCTCCAACCGAAAGGAGGCTACAACCACCTAGTTCTCAGGCTCCAACCTGAAGGAAGCTCCAACTCCCTGATTCTCCAGCTCCAACCAGAAGGAGGCTACAACCCCCTTTCCCTGCTCTGTCCTGCCGCCCTAAAATATAAGTGTAGACCAACTATCACTACCACAATCATTGCCATTGTCACTGTAATTGCCTCTATCACATCAAGTTGTAACCTGTCACATCAACATGTTAGTGATCAACCTATCCAACCTATCACTGTCACCGATACTCAACCAGATCCCGTCACATGGATCACATACCAAGGACACCTCTCAACTAGATGTCCAACATCACCAACACATGCCTCTACCAAGCATGTACCAAGATCACCAACATACCATCACAAGGTATGTGTCTCAACCATGTACCAAAGCATATGCTAAACCATCAACCTATACCATTCTAAGCATCAACCATGTACCACAACCTATACCACAACAAGTGCATCAACCATGCACAAATACCTATGTCAAACTATGCATCAACCATGCACCAATACTTGTACCAAACCATGTACCATAACCTGTACCATATGCCTCAACCATCAACCATGCACCATAACCTGTACCATATGCCTCAACCATCAACCATGTACATCAACACCATACCAAGTACCATATCATGTGTCAACCATGCACATAAACCATGTACCATATCATGTAACAACAATGTATCTCAACCATATACCAAATCACTCATAATATGTCTCAACTATATACCATATCACTCTCAATCATGCCATGTACCATAAGATAAGCCTCAAGTATACACCATAACATGTAACTAAACCATACACTAAGATAGCCAATAATGCTTCTAATCAATGTACCATAACATCACTAAGATGTACCATATCACATACTATCATCACCATGCATGTACCATAACATCATAACCATAACCCTTAAAACTTACCTCTGATCCTATAGCTAAATTATTGTACTATAAACTGACTTGTAACTCTTCCATAGTCCTCAACAACTTGGTACCAACATCCCTTCACAACATTTCACAAGTCCTTTTAAATATACGTGACTTATTATTCCACAGCTCGTGGATATCTGCGCTTTCCTCCACTACAGCCTGCGTATATCCATGCCCTGCTAACCTACAACTCACAAATACCTCAGAAACTAGGGTTTGTTGCAACCCCGAGACTTTCACCTTCGACCTTCCTTTGCTACCTCAGACAAATGTCGTCACAACCTTGGCAAAAGATCACTAGTTCACAAGATATATAATCAATGAATAAGTGTATGAGTGTACATGTGAATGACTCCTTGAGGTGTTTATATATTTTTTCATAGTAACCTCTCGCCTTACTTTAGGGATTTCTTGTTGCAACCACTTTACCCTTTGACTAAAACTTATAACCAACTAGGGGCTTCTTGACCACTCTTCGGGGCTTCCAACTTTACAAGGCCATATCTCCCTAACCGTGAGGAACCACGTGCTATTCCACATCTCACCGGAAACAAAACGACTTGTACTATCCATCCATGAGTGTCTAACATGAAATTTCATTGTCCTTCATGTCCATATTCCTCAACCAAATTTGGGTCCCATGACCACACCTCTAGGGATACATGTAGACTACATCAAATGTACCCAACTAACTCATCATCAATCTCAATCATACAAATGTCAATCAATTGTCCAACATCTCTAGACCTCTCCAAGAATTGACATCAATCTCTAAGATAGCTCTCCAAGGTTTGACATCAATGACAACCAACTGTCCAAACCAATTGTCCAATAGGATAGATTTGACTAAGAGAATTCTACTCAAGAGAGAGAGGAAGCGATGAGTCCATCTTGCCAACTTAGCTTCCAAACTAAACAGCA
>SNQJ01S0013985.1:342659-359402 GCA_010110895.2 Picea sitchensis
CTATAGCATATAAATGATCATACAAATAATAAACGCGATAAAGGACTGCAAAGTTTGTATTATGATATCTCTGTGGATTACAAAATGGTCGAATGCGGCTAAATAAAATGACAATACTCGACTAGATCAACAGACAAAGGATCTTAACCAGAATACAAATAAGAAACTAAAAGAAAATACCCGGAATATGGGAGCACTGTGGAATCAATGGATGCGTTGGGACTATGGCAGCTCTGACGGTAACTGCTGGAAGTCTGGAAAATTCACCCTGGGAGCTATACTTCTCGGAATGGCCTGGAAACTGTCCCAAATGATGCACCCTGCTCTAGTCCTCAGTGCTGGTATCTGTCGGACCCCTCTGCTGATGAATCTGGACCCCGAATGGATACCCCTAGGGGAATGCGCCCCTCTTCTTCTGGAAAAATGTGTCCTAGTGATTCCACCGTCAAAATCGGACGAGATATGTCTCAAAACGACCGCCTTGGTCTACTGGGAAATGGGTCGGAAGGGTTTTCCTGAATCTGATCTGATGCTCGCTCTGGAACCCCAAATGTGCCCGCCAAAAGTGTCGCACGTCCAAGTCTGGAAAATGCATCCCAATGAGCTTAATGTAACCAATGAGCTTGAGGGTTTGGGGAGCAGAGAATCCAGTGAGATCATTTGGGGAAATGACCAGTTCAAATTTTGGGGGGTCTGAGGGTGGAGTCAAGTTAGTGGGTTCAGATGACTCGGCCACATGGGGAGCCTCGGCCTCTTCTTCATAAAAATCCTCAGAGATGGACATAAAAATATTTTGTTCCTTACACTTGTGCCTAGGAAAATATTTTTCATCACAAATATAACAAAGGCCCTTGAGTTGACGTTCATCCATTTATGCCTGGGTCAATTTTTGGATCTTCAGTGGAGTGGAAGGAGGGGTGGGAGTGATTGGTTTAGGACGAAGAATAAAGGAGGGTTTTCGGGTTTGAGAAGAGACAACCTGTTGTGCTTCCTTAGCTCTTTTAGTAGCTTCCACCCAACTCTGGGGGCGAGCCATGAGAATGTGGGCACAAATCTCATCTTTGAGGCCATTGATAAAGCATTCTCACAAAAAAGCTTCAGACATGCCCTCTGTGCAGATTTAATCGTTCAAAAGCAGCTATAAAGTCTTCCACTGTGCCAAATTGTTTCAACTTTGTCAAACAGCCTAAATGGTGGGTGTCAGTGTCAAAGCATTCATAAATCTCTACAACAAATTGTGTCCAAGCAACATACCCTTGGCGAGAATTTTTTCTCCATTGCCACCATTTCCAATGTTCTTGATCTAGATGGAGAACACCATATCGGAGTTTGGCCACCTCATCCATAATGTCGTGCAAAGATAAATAGTGTTCCATTTGAGTTACCCATCCGGTGGGATCTAAGCCATCAAATTTGTTCACATCCACACATAGAAGGCATAGGTCGCGTTGAAAGTGATGAGGCTGAAAATTCTGGGCATTGGATGAAGTTTCACCTTTCAGGGTGCAAAGGTAGGTCAAAAGAGGTAAGGTCTCCAGTGATATTCAACTTGGTGAAGATCTGGCCAACGAAGGATTCAAGTTGGGTATAGAGGTCATGTTTCAAGGTTTCCATTTTTGTGTCTATTTTGGAATGCATGTTTTTATTGATGGTGGTAATATTGGCACTGAGTTGTTGCACTTCCTGTTGGGTCACTGCAAAATCAGAGGACAAGGAATTGAGGCGAGCTTCAAGGTCTTGGCTATGGGTGTGGGCCATGATGAAGGGGGGGAAGGGACAGGTGGGACCGCACAAAAAATGGGTTATGGGTGAAGGGTATCACGATGATCAGGGCAATGAGGGGTATCCAATGGGGTAAGTCCCAAATAAGGGGGTCGGGTCCACGAGAGAAAAAATTTGTTGAAAAATGATAAGTATGATTGCGATCAGAGAGAAGAGAGGAATCCAATGGGATAGGGCTGAAATAATGGTGTAAGCAAAATCTAGACCTTTTTTTTTTACTCTTGCAGAGTTATACTCCGATCTGAAGAATATTGCAGTGTTGAAAGGCCCAAATTCTTAATAGAAAAAAAATGTGTAGTAATTTTGCAACCAGAAAGCAGAGGGTAAAGTTGCTCAACAATAGATCTTGTATGTTCTATTTATGTTTTCGTCCCAAGGGTTAGGGTATTCAGGGTTTCTACAGACAAGGGTTTTCACTGTGTTATAGCTCTCTGATATACATGCGGGGTCCAACAGTAGTACTCGGCCCAATATCTCAGGGCACCAACTAAAGAGGCTAGACCGTACCCTTAGTCATACTACTTGACTACCCAAGTACTAGAGAGTATCCTCCTGAGTGTTGTTCTCGGTGGCACTATAGCAGTCAGGCGGTCGATCGATTTATCTACGGAGAGCTTCAGGAATCTAGGTCGATCTGTATACAGATGTTGTCTGATGTGCTACCACTCGAAGGAGTACCAACATGGGTTACAAGGGTGGCCAACAATGTGCGCTTAAGTACCACTTGAATTTCATGTTTGTATGCTTCCTCAACCGTAGATTTATGTGTTGAATGACAGATCTTTGTAGCTTTAAGACGTTGGAATACGACTCTACCCTGGAAAAAAGTAACCCACAATTTTCTGCCAAGGAAGGTTCTCTAATACCACTTGTAAGGTACAAGATCTATTATAATAGCTGAAAACAAAAATATTGCAAAGAATAATAGTGGAACAACACAACAAATAAAACAACGACAACAAAATAATACTTTTATTGATAGGAAACAATGTTCACTTGTCTCTTCAAGGGGGGAAACTCCAACAAAGCATAACTCTATTACAATAATTCTCAAGACAATACTTCTCATGCCCTCTACTCCTATTTATACTAAATCTATCTATCAAAAGAACAATCTAGAGGAAGATCTTCTAAAAGCGGAAGCTTCTATTAGGTCTTCTTACATTTGACTTGTTCTTCCTTATTACTAGACCTTATTAATATTGGTCTTTATTACATGAAAAATATATTATTCTACCTACGTGAGGGGTTAGGGAGGTTAGGTCCCTAACAAAAATTCAAAATTTTATTCCAAAATAAAAAAAAATTCTTCCAAATATCATTAATATGTCTATAAACAAAACGAGACAAGAAATGGTGGAAAAGGCTTTTTAAGCCATTCTAATGAACATTGTATCGATCTGATGATATGAATTTATAGTACATGGATTGACCAGATCTAGATCTAGATCTCACTGACAATTCATACATCATCAATAGATAAGGTGTACAACTCGGGTCAATGTGCTCTTGGACTTCGTGATTGTCTAGGGATTCATAGCCTAACATTCCTCCCCTCAGTCACAAGTCTGAATAATTGTACGAATAACAAAACAATAACTAGTATCATCTTCAATCTAAAACTATTGAACTGAGCTTCGATGAAGATATGCCTAAAAAACCGCCAATATCTAAATCTAGAAGTGAAAAGTTGTCATTTTGAACATTCCCATTATGTTGATTAGCATCCCAATATTTGATTTGATTTGAGGAGACTAGTTGCTATGATGGAATTCCCAAATGTTGATTGATCGATAACACTTTGAATCTTGAATCCTGACTATCAACATTGATATCTGACATTCCCCCCTGTCAGGTGCAAGGTGAGAAGTTTTTTGAAGTTGATTGAGAGGATCCAATCTTGAGCTTTGGATTCTTTATGTTCTTCAATGATTCATAGTTGAAGGGATCCAAACTTAAGCTTTGGATTATTCATGTGGTAGTTTTGTTGGTTGATCACTAACCATCTTCTAATGGTATTTGAACAATGTGGTGGTTTTGGATTACCACTAACCATCTTCACTCCCCCCATGAAGGTTTAAGATAGTATATTTTTCATCAATATGCTCCCCCCCTTGAGGCGTGGAGAGTACCATCTTTGATTTAATTCCAGAAAACATATAGAATTGGACCTGGATCATGTCCAAAATCATCTGGAATAATTGTTTGAAATATTTTTGTTGTTTTCATTTCTCCATGCATATGTGGATTTACCTCTGTTTTGACTAGACGGTAAGAATTATATAGCTTCTTTACTTGTTGATTCCATTTTCATGAAGTTATCAATCCATAATTAATCGTTTCCTTAACCTTCTTCATATTTAGACACTTTTTTGAGAGATGATTTGTCTTCCCACAATGAAAAAAAGATATAGATCAAAACATTGTGACTCCAAGTGACTACCTATATGGAAATGTCGGCACTTATTAGCAAGATTCTTCACTTCTTCAAGAAGTCTTGCACTCACAAACTGAATTGGTTTAAAGTAATCTGGGATATGAAAGTTGTTTCATTTGTCGTATCCTAAGCCGTGTCAATTTTTGTTGAATGGTAATTCTTCCCAAGGTTTGACAAACATCTTGGAAATATTATTTTGTTGTTCTTGACTTTTTGCTTTTGTATCTTCAAGTTTCTTGTTGTTCCACTGTTGCTTTCATTTTGTGCTTCTTCTTGGGACTGCTCTTTGAAAAATATTTCCTCCATCAATTGCATGGAAGATTCCATATCTTTTGTGTCTTGTGCATCAACTATCAAGTCTTATGTATCACAAGTAGCATTAAGCATCTGCAATATGTCTTGTGTGTCACATGTCACATCAACTTTTTGCATGATTTCATGTGTATCACATGTTGCATCAATCATTTGTATAAGCTCCTCTGTAGCACATGTTTAATCAATCTTCTCTATTTGATCCTCCATATCACAACTTGCATCAACCGTTTGTATGAGGTTGTTTGCTACAGATGTTGCATCAATCATGTCGTCAATTTGATTTTTCTTTTCTCTTAATTTTATCTGAAGTGCATCAATCAATTGATCCTTGATTTCTATATCATCTCAAACATCATTTGCTGACTATATTGTATCAACCATGTGATCAATTATTTTTTTATTTTGACTTAATGTCCACTCAAGATTTTTAACTCAATTTTGCAATTCATGGTTGTCCTCTTGCAATTCCTTGATTTCTTTATTCGCATTTTGTAAACGCTTTCCTCCTTTACCCATTTGTTACTTTTCTTACTTGTCATGCTCTCTTGTACCCACTCGCTTGCACTCGCTCTCTTGCACTTGTCTCTTTTATATCACACTCGCTTGATTTGATGTTACACTGAGGGTGTCGGGTACTATCGATCATGCACCCTAAAGTGTGATTACAAAGACTTCACTTTGATTGACTCACTTAACCTCCTTATTCAAATTTCAGGCAAGTCTTGATGATATCATTCACAATTGACTTTGAAAGAGTTTCGCACTTGACCCTTTTGTACAACTCAATGTTCAGATTCAAAAGATTTATCCTTCAATTTTTACAATTCAATGATCAACTTAAATCTTCAAACGTCTATTATCTCTAATAGTTTGACAATGCTCTAAACAACTTTATCCTCTTATTACATGAGATTACATATTGCAAATAATCAATTTGATTTTATCACCTCGTTATTCCATGCATGTTGTATATTATTTGCTAACTGAAATGAGTATCAAAAAATTACAAACAAAACACCATCAAAAAATTAAAAACAAAACACCATCAAGCATCTACGGAACAAACACAATCACATGCAAACCTACAATATTCCTTGAACCTCTTTATTCAAATTTCAAGACAGATCTAAGAACATTCACCACAACAAAATGATTTTTTTATAAAAAATTAAAAACAAAACACCATCAAGTATCTACGGAACAAACACAATCACATGCAAACCTACAATGTTCCTTGGACCTCTTTATTCAACTTTCAAGACAGATCTAAGAACATTCACCACAACAAAATGATTTTTTTATTAAATTAACACTTTAGAGTGCACCATATGACGATTGATTATTTCTTGTACAAAGATGAAGAGTGAATGGCCCAATTTAAACCTTTGAACCTTTCTTGCTTGTGCTTCTACTGCTTCCACACTCAGCTCCGTTGACTGTAAAAATCACTAGAACTGGAGGCAGAGTGAGATTTTCTAACGCCTTCAGTGAACGTCAAAATACATTTCAATCCCCATTAAAGACTTTTCCATCTCCTGTCCATTATTATCACTGGAGCATAGAACTATTAAGGAGAATCGCAATAATATCACTCCAGCGTTCTCTTTCCAACCTTTCTCCATTACCATGCTCACGCTATGATATATAGATCCTTTACAGTAACAGCTGCTAAACATTCTACTTGTCCACGGTAAAAATTAACAGCAAGGAAAGTGTCATTGTCTGCAGATCCGTCAAAATCTCCTTGGAGTTGATATCCATGAGCGTTGGAAACCCAATGTGAAGGAATAATGCCTCTGTGCAGATTTCAGATCTTCTCATCATATCTCAGAGCGAACACGCATTAATTCTGATGGCGGCAGACGCGATCTCTCAGACCTCTCTTCGGTTATTTTTATCACGGGAATCTTCTCTTCGGCGTCTCTTTAAAGATCGAGGGTTTCTCAGTGCGAAAAAACAAATCCACCAGTAGCTATTCAAGAAATTAGGTAGTGAAGAAGAAACGGGAAATGCTGGAAGGAAAACTAGCTAAAAACGGCTCGAGCCTCTCTTAAGCCATTGGACTTGTCGGAAGAACTTGAAAAGAGATTTAAAAATGGTGTTGGTTAAACGTTCTATCTTTTGGATTTTTTGGTCGGAATTTGGTGATGTAAATTTGGACAAAATTGCTTTTTTTTGTTGTTTAAATTGCATTTCTGAATGTATAAATAGATTCAGCATGTTGAAAAACCCCTAAGACACTCGGATTATATAAACTTAGCCTCTGAAATTTGCAGATCCAACTATTCATCACCGAATTTCGGGCAAAATCTAAAATAGTTGACTGAAAACAACCAAAAGTAGAACATTGAGACTAATGAGTTAAAAATGACCGCTTGCTATGCGATCAAAGTGTATGGTGGTAGTACTTTGTGTCAGCATGATGTTAAATTCACTAAGTGTTATAAATTGCAATTGTATTTTGGTAGTTTGATGGATGTAATGATGGAGGGAATTGGTTGATGGAGGGTTTGGGTTCATGGATATATCTTTAGTGTAAAATTTGCTTTGTTTTTGGTATTTTTCTTGGATTCTAGTGATTTAATGGATGTAGTAATAGAGGGATTTGGTTCATAGGTTTGTAGCTTAGGAATTTATGGGAGAAATGTCATGAGATTAGACATTTACTTGGGATTTGGTTCATAGGTTTGTGGTTTATAAATTTATGGGGGAAATGCCATGAAATTAGACATTTACTTCGCAATTATTTGAGCACATCATTTTATACTATCATATGTTGATGAGTTTTTCAACATTTGTGGTTGAAGTTTTGTGATTTCTTATCAAGGGTTTGGTGTGATATGTCTTTGTTTGATCATTATAAATTCATGATTGATTGTTTCTTCACTTTTTGGTGCCAAGATAATCTAGTAGGAGGCTTTGATTTTACAGGTTGTAATTGCTCTATATAAAATGGGATTTTATAGTTCATTGTTGCCCTAGATTTTCCTACATATGCACCGTCCCAAGTAACGGTTTTTATCAATTGTAGCAAAAAAAAACATCTCTCATAGGAGCCTGAATATGAATAGATAGAGCCTAAGAAATTATGTTGTTCGTAATTCGGATCGGAATGGACTTCAAGATCTATATCTCTTTCTATCCAAGGAGAAGAGATCATAAAAATTGATTCAACGAAATATTCAATCAACAACCGAATAGGGAGTTTGTTCAATAAGATCGATTAATTTCGGATTTTCTTAGCACAAGCCTTCAAACAATCATATGTTGATATGTGTTGGGTGTGTGGTTCAAGAATTTCTTAGGGAGGCCAATAGATGTAGTGATTAATGGATTTGGTCCATGGTTCTATGATTGGAGCATCAATTGTCTTTGTGTGTAATGGGATTTCATGGTTGCTTCTTGCCTTGGCTTTATGGTCAATGGATGCAGTGATGGAGGGATATAGTTCAACGGTTTGTGACTAAAACATTGATGGGAGTAGTGTGATGAGATTAGAGCATTTACTTGATTTTCTAAGCACATCCCTTCAAACAATCATTTGTTGATGGTTTTTGAAGCATTTATAGTTGAATTTTCTTGATTTCTTATTGAGGGTTTGGTGTGATAAGTATTCATCCACCCATTGTGATTTGCTAATTTTTTTTGTTGCATTCATTTTTCGGTGCAATTGTAGTTAGTTGGGAGTCTTCAGTCTTATAGATCGTGTCCACTCTATTTAGAATGATTTCATAGCTAGTTGTCCCTTGAATTTTCTTAGCACGGGCCTTCAAACAATCATCTTTCAATGGGAGTTTGATGCAATGTGGTTGAAGAATTATTTTGGGTGGGATGGATGTAGTGATTAAGGGCCTTGGTTCATGGTTTTGTGGTTGAAGCATTGNTGGTTTAAGATCTTTACACTCATAACATTTCATTTACAAGCATAAGTGGCAAGTTGTTCTTGCCTTAACATCACATTTCTCTTTCAAGTTTACACATGTGAATGGTGCTTGGTATCATTTATCTTTTCAGCAAGCTTTCTTTCCCTTAACATATCTTTCATAAGCAATAACATATCTCATTTCACATGGTTAGGTGATCTCATCTTATCTCATTTTGCTATACTTGTTCAAAAGTTGTTCTTGTCATTTACTTGTTTTTTACTTCAAGTTTTGTCTTCACACAATGGTGATAAATGAATGATATATTTCTTGCAGTTTTCCATTAATGTTTATATGTGTTTATGGTTATCACTTTTACATCTTGCAAGCACACTCATAACAACAATTTCATTTTCGGTTTTGGGCTAAAAACTAAAATTTTGGGCACCTAAAACACTCCTAAAATCAACCAAACACACCTAAAGACTTGCCCGAGAGTCATAATAACATTTTAGACAACTTAGGTAGCTTTATTCAGCCATCTCCACCATCTAAAACGGGTTTGAGGTAAACAACGGTGGGTAGTGGCGGGGGACCATCCCGTGGTGCTCCAGGTGGGTGTCCTCTCCGGGAAGTACTCTTACTGTCAGGGCTGACCGTGGAAGCTAAGGTGGGCCTCGTTGCCTTACTATCTTGAGCACCCGACAGTCATTTGGCCAAGGGAGGAGGAAGTTTAAAGCCCCAACATAGTTTAGGGGGAGGAAACTAAAATCTATCCAATTTTTAAGAAACCCCTTAATCATCTAGTTGCATAGAAAACCTTTGTGTGTTGGGGGATTTAGATGTATGTGTAGGAACATAATGATTTCATTCTTATAATCCTTATTGCAACTACATGGTTATTGTCTTTAATGTTTCATGTCTATGTGAGCATATGAGTTAAACATTGTTATAAATTTTGGTTTATTTGCTCTTGTGGTGTGATTCAAGAAGGGGTTGAGTATCCCACTTGGGGAGGCATCACCTTCTTGAGTCTTGAGTGTTTTTATGGTTGCCAATGAAAAGCAGTCCAATAGAATAAGTGATATTGGGGCATGTTTGGCTCATGTGTTGATCTCACTTTGATTTTCATGTATTTTTGTGTCTATTTGTATCTTGTGTAATCATTGTAACATTTTTAATTCTTTTGTAAGTAATTGTAATTCTTAGTTTGTGGGATAATTCAACTTGTTTAAATTGTAGTACTTTTGTAATTGAACCACCCCTAAACATAGTTGACCCCATTGCCCAACCTTAGGCACTAGTCTTAGTTGACTTAGGGAAAGGGTTGATTGACATATAGATACACTTGCACTTTGCATTTGTTGCCTTAGCATCTTAGGCTAGTTTTCCCCCTTAGCCTTTAACAAATTAAAACCAACTCCTAGAACATAAACGTTTAATCCAATCTAGTAACTAGGGTCTACCCCCCTTGGCTTCCCTAGGAGTAAGCCTAGAAGGAAGAGGTTTCAATCAAGCTGACAGTGTGGACTGTGAACCTAGGCATTGTGCCTCCAAGAACACACTAAGTGAGTCGGACTTTGCTCACGTTTGCAAGTGTGTATTAGGACGGAAACAGGTACATTAAATTGTGGTCTCAATTATGATGGAGATCATGATTACACATTGAGTGGGTACACTGATTCAAATTGGGCAGGAAGTGTTTCTGACAGGAAAAGCACTTCAGGATGTTGTTTCAGTTTGGAATCAGCCATGATCTCGTGGTAGAGTAGGAAGCAATCTAGCATTGCTCTCGGCACGGCGGAAACAGAATACATTGTTGCATGTTCTGCCAGCTGCGAAGCTATATGGCTTCGAAAGTTGTTGACCGGCCTATTTGACCTAGAGATGGAAGCAACCACGATCCTATGTGACAACAAGAGCTGCATAAAGATGACAGAGAATCTTGTATTCCATGACAGTTCGAAGCACATAGAGATTTGTTATCATTACATCCGTGACATGGTGCAGAGAGGAGCCTTAAAGCTCCAGTACGTTAGCACGGATGAACAGGTTGTTGATGTGTTGACCAAGTCTCTATCTCATGTAAAGTTTGAGCACTTTCGAGATAAGCTTGGTATAGTCCGAAAGGACCTTCCTCGAAAGGGGGAGTAGCTGTTGTGATATGACTAGCACTGAGCTTCCAGCTTGATAGCTGTGACGTAAAGCTAGTCTAGTATCTTGCTTCCAGCTTGATTGTTGTGACGTAAAGCAAGATGATGTGATGTGACTAGTACTATGCTTTAGGTTGGATAGTTGTGATGTAAAGCTAGTCTAGTATCTTGCTTCTAGCTTGAGTGTTGTGACGTAAAACAAGACGATGAGATGAGACTAGTACTGTGCTTCCAGCTGGATAGTTGTGACGTAAAGCCAGTCTAGTATCTTGCTTCCAGCTTGATAGTTGTGACGTAAAGCAAGACGATGACATGAGACTAGTATTGTGCTTTTGGCTGGATAGTTGTAACGTAAAGCCAGTCTAGTATCTTGTTTCCAGCTTGATAGCTGTGACGTAAAGCAAGATGTTGAGATGAGACTCGTACTGTGCTTCCAGCTTGAGAAGTTGTGACGTAAAGCCAGTCTAGTATCTTGCTTCCAGCTTGAGTGTTGTGACGTAAAGCAAGACGTTGAGATGAGACTAGTATTGTGCTTCCAGCTGGAGAAGCTGTGACGTAAAGCCAATCTAGTATCTTGCTTCCAGCATGATTGTTGTGACGTAAAGCAAGACGAGTACTGAACTTCTAGCTGTGACGTAAAGCCAGTCCTGTATTATGATAATGAGCCACCCTCGTGCTGTGATGATGATGATGTATTAGTTTTATACTAATTCATATTGATGCAGATGATGATTGCATTCCTTTGAGAATGACGATATTGTCGATGAAAAAAACTTCCGATGATTTATAGATACGCCAGTCAGTGTTCCAAGATGATATTAATGATGTTGTCCTCCTGATGGTGTTGATGATAAAGGCCTCTCTCTCATCAAATGTTGTTGAAGAAAACCCTTCTTGTTAAGGGGGAGTCTTGAAATAATGTAACTGCAAAGTGTATTCTAATTATTATTTGATATATTATTCATTGGATCAATCCCCATTGTGGATTGATCATGTCGGTTACTGTAAAGGACCAAATCACATTTTGTGGATTGGTCATAATGTAATTGTAATAGGCAGAAAGAGAAGTCGGCCCCAAAATATATTAAAGAAGCCCCGAAATATAATAAAGGTGGTTATAACCACTCAGAAGAAGAAGTCGGCCTTGGCAATGAAAAGACACTTCCACATGTGCCAGACTTGTATAAATAAGGAGACTAGCGCCTCACTTAGACACACACTCACTTGTTCATTGAGAGACAAGTTTCGGAGCTGCAGTTGGAGAAGAGAGAGAGAGAGAGAGAGGCGCATCTTTGGTAGAGGACTTTTTGTACTTGTTTGATTTATCTCTTGGCATTGTATTGGCTATCTATATTAAGGAAAGTTTTGTTGGGTTTTCTGCCCCATGAGGGTTTCCCAAGATAAATTATGTGTCTCTTGTGATTGTGTATTTCTCAGTGATTCTATCTTATGCTATTGTTATCTATTGAAATGAAAAGAACTATAATAATGGTTTAAACATTAACACAATATTTATGAGGCAATACTTCACAATAAGTGCCTTGAAACAACTTCAAAATGACTAAGAATAATCGACCATTAACATCATAATACTAGCATTTATTAGAAGCAAACAATGTTATGCATTAATCAACCTTTTCAATTGCTTTTAGAAGCTTTTAATGCTGCAATGTATGGTTGTAGCTTACTTTAGTAACAGCAGCAATAATTTTAGTAGATTAGGCTATTCTAGTGTTAGAAGTAGTTAGTAGAAAGCTCAAGGTGTAGGTTTTGATGGTTGTTTTGATCAATCACTCAATTGCAAGTCTTAGACTAGTGCTTTTAGGGCAAAAGCAGTCAATTAGGTGACAGCAAATGTTGAAGGAAAATGATAGTAGGAGAGCCAAAGACAAGAGAGATTAGTGGTGGAAGTGTTGGTACTAGGGGAAAATTGCTACTAAGGTGTAGCTAACCCTAGGCCTTAGAAAATTTTCCTCCTTCTTTAACTCAATGATGAAGCAAAATGGCTAAGATGAAGCAATAAAAACTAGGGTGTTGCAATGGCAAGGCCCTAGCAAATGCTTCAAGAAAATCGACCTCTTGACAAGATCTAGTAGGTGAAGACTTTTAAAGCTAGGACAATAACATGTGTTAGACTTCCTAGGGTTTAAACAAGCAATTTCTTAATCTTAATGTAAATGCAAGATAAACGTGACTATAACCATTCAATTAAGAAGAATTGCAGAAATTTCACTTACATACATCAAGAATCATCAAGCAAAACCCTAGTTGAACACTTCCACCCAGAAACTTGCCAAAATACTCCAAAATTTAGCCTTCCTCAACAAGTGCTCCTAAAATTGTAGCCAAGCAACCCTAGATAGGGCGCAAATTTCAGTCCTCACAAGTGTGAGTGAAAGATGATGAAAAAAAAGAGTGATTTTTCCCTTATTTATACAGTTACAATGACCAGAAATAGGTCAAAAAGGTCGACATGGCCAGTTTACATGTAATATCTAGTTTTTACATAAAAATGACAAATTAAACCCTAAATAAAGCAAGAATGGTGACGTCATGCCCCTTTAGGGTGACGTTAGGCCTTTCTAGTGAAATGTTGGCCTTCAGGAGAAAAATGTTAGGCCTCCCAATGCCTCCAGGAGAAAAACATTAGGCCATCAAACATTGGTGACATCAAGGGTCACAGAGGTGACGTCATGGGCCTTTCAAGGCCAACATCATCACAAGAGGAAAAGACACCCCTTGGTCTAGGCCTGTCAGGCTGTATCTGGTGGAACGTCCTCCTCTCTCACTGGTGCAAGCCTCTGTCCCGTCTTTGCCCTTGGTTGGGGTCTCAGCATCCATCTGGTGGGATTTTAGCCCTATGGAGGTCTAAATTAATCATCTCCCCACGTGTACATGTCTGTCGGGAGTGGCCCTGCAACAACAACAAGTATGCCCTCAATGGGCTCATAAGTCACAGGGATCATAGCAATGTCAATCACATCTAATAATCAAGTTATTTAAACATGTGCATAAAACCCCCTTTTCCCAGACAAGTGCTCAAAAACGTTATGCTATTCTACAAGCCAGGTTTGGAGACGACGTCAGGAGGTCCTATTGGGCTAATTCTCATTAGATGTGGAATGTTTCTAGGTGAATACAAATCCAGGCCATATAAGTGGATGAGGTGGTGTAAAGTGGATGAGGTGGTGTAGGGATATTTGAGCAATGGGTGCAGTGATGACAGGGGAATGTATGGCTTACGTGTGGGTGCCTCTGAAGAGGGTGAGCTGCACCTTGTCATGGATGCAAGTGTTTCCAAGCCCATTCAATGCCTTTTATCTTTTTATATTATTGTTTTTTCTTTCAAGAGATTAGTTAGGGAACACTACCCTAGCGTGGTGACCAGTGGTGACAATGTTATCCAAAAGAATTTCACGGAGATGAGAAGATTGGCTCGTGATGAGACACCCTTTCTCTTGGCTATGCCACCAAGGGCCACTACCATGGCGTGGTGACCAGTTGAATGGTAGTGTCATATCGCTACATGCCCATGGACCTAATAGGCTGGCTCATGATGAGACCCCCTATCCTCCAACTAGGTCTTGATTTTATTATTTTATGGGTCCCTCTGTTTCTTGTTGAGAATCCTTTTATTGCTTTCTCGGGGATCCCTGGGCAAAGCATCTGAAGGTTTTGTTCTTTTGGCTTTTATCTTTTGCCAGCTAACTTTACCTTCTGGGCCTTTAGCCCCTTCTTCCCACAAGGTTAGGTACAACCCTTTGTTAGCTTGGCAAACCCAATGCCCGAACCAATGTAGGGGATGGATGAGAAGGAAAAAGATGAAAAGTGATAAGTATGGTGGGAATGGACGATGACCTTTCATGAACCCACCCAGTGGCAACTCAAACCCTATGGGAACCAACTTGCTAGGGCATCTTGTCATTCCCCCCAGGTGTGGACAAGTGGAATTGCATAAGGTCCAAGCACACGTCATAAATAAAAAGAATTAAATGCACATATTCAAATGTTTTGAGAATCAGAGTGACAAATACCATTATACCCGGACTCATTACCTCATGGAACAAGTGTTAAAATATTGTGTAACTGCAAAGAATATTCTTATCCACTTTTGAGGATAAAGCTAAAATATATTTATTATTGATTAGATCAATCCCCTTTTGTGGATTGATCATGTTGGGCATTGTAATTGACCAAATCCCCTTTTGAGAATTGGTCAAACCTTAATTGTAATAGGCTAAATGAAAAGACAGCCCCATAATATATTAAAGTGGTTATAACCACCCAGAATAAGAAGTCGGCCCAGCCAGAATATATTAAAGTGGTTATAACCACCCAGAATGAGAACTCGGCCCTGCCAGTGAAAAGACACCTATAATGATCCCAAGCCATTATGCAAGGATCATCACGGTTTTGGTGTCTTTTAATAACTTTTTCTGAGTGAGGTATTTCGTCAAACAGTTTGTTGATCTATTTGTTTAGATGTGTTTATATGTGTGTATGTAGCAAATAACAGAAAGAGATAATAACCATGGAACATACCTCAACCATATGCAAGAAGATAGAAAAGCCAAAACATCTCAAATCTTCTTTATTCTTAAAATAGAGAAACCTGCTACAAATAACATGCCGATCTGGAATGCTCAACAGATGGCCAAGAAGATAGACAATAGATAAGAGTTGCTACAAAATGCTCCCGCTAATACAAAAGACGCCTCCAAAGGCTGAATAAGAAATGAAGATCAATACAAGCAGATCTGAATGTCAAACTCTCCAGCTGAAGAATGCCACGCTCCAATAGAAGGCTGAAACCCTCAATAACTTGGCCCTGCTGCCAAAAGTGTCCAATCACCCTAAGAAATATGCCTACTGATAGCTCGGGTGATGGTAAGAACAACCCAGGTGCTCGAATCTCCAAGATCCCTCTCAATCTCTGTAGATCTGAAATCCCCCACTGAATGGTGCGCCCCACTGGATGACTGAAGCCCTAGATAATTCGGCCCTACTAAAGGAGGCCTCCAAATGCTCTGAAACTCTCCAGAAATATAGATCGGGACACTGCAAGTCACTAGGTGAAGTCTCAGGGTCAGATCTGAAGTGTAACCCCTCCAAACGGACTAGATCTGGATCTCAAAAACACCCTCCTTCTCTTCAATTCGCCCCACTGCTCAAGAAATAATCTGAGCCATAAATGTTAATATTATGGTAGCTACGGGAGGTATTTACCCCCATGTGTGAACCTGACGAGAATAGAAGACTCCGGGAAGCAAGAGAAACCCTAATGAGTTGGCTAAATAACCCTAGAAGCCTTGTCGGCTCAAGAAGATAATTTATATTAGGCTATTAGAAGTCGGCCAGAAATAATAATAATATACTAAACAGACACATACCTAGAAGGAG
Source organism: Picea sitchensis (assembly GCA_010110895.2). Classification (NCBI taxonomy): domain Eukaryota; kingdom Viridiplantae; phylum Streptophyta; class Pinopsida; order Pinales; family Pinaceae; genus Picea; species Picea sitchensis. The sequence goes on from SNQJ01S0013985.1 coordinate 358,610, forward strand.
AAGTCGGCCCCAGCAAAACTGGCAGGATTACTATAAATACAGGGCACCAGTTCTCATTTGCAACATCTCAAAATTGCAATTCTGCAGTTTGGTGCGCACTGCAGTTGCAGTCTTGTGCGCAGGTTTGGAGGAAGAGCTGGTGCAACTGCAGCAGTAGCAAGATCTCAGTTTTGGCTTGAATATCTCTTGGCTAGGGTTTGGAACATCTGATCAGTCTTTTGTGATGTGTTATCCTTAGGGATTGATGTGCTACTCTTTGTTTGGCTATCTAGCCTATGGTTTGCTTCCGGAGGAATTCTCAGTCAAGGTTAAGGTGCTCGGAGGGAGGGTTTGGCCTATGGTTGGGTGACAAAGGTATCGTCAATGGTAAAACGAGCACACCATCTTCTATATTCTAACAGGTTATGGGCCCACACCCCTTCAGTCAACCTAAAACGCTGGAAGGAACCATAACCGCTAGACATTGAGCTCGTTGAGGAACTGTCGCTAGGGTTACTAGCAGGAGCAGCGTCCAAAAGCACTGCAACTAGGGTTACCAGCAGAAGCAGTTGCAGAAACCCTAAACCTCTTGTCGAGGCACCTTAAGTGATGAGATTAACCTAATCTCCGGATAGATCAGTGCGCCCTAGCCCAGCGCATCTCCTGGTACTCTCAGAAGGCCAAGACGTGAAGTTTGGATTTCTGGTCAACTCTAGGGTTTGACCAAGTCAAGCAAGCCATGACAAACTCTATGAAGTCTGAGAACAAGCTAGACGGAGCCTCCAACTTCAGAGCATGGAAGACAAGGGTTGAC
>SNQJ01S0013985.1:359452-394266 GCA_010110895.2 Picea sitchensis
ATGACAAACTCTATGAAGTCTGAGAACAAGCTAGATGGAGCCTCTAACTTCAGAGCATGGAAGACAAGGATTGACCTCATCCTTGCTAAGAATAAAGTGTTGGATATTGTGAAAGGAAAGATTGTGAAGCTAGAGTTTGAAGGAGGAGAAGAGAAGGAACCGCAGAACATTGCAGCTATGGAGAAGTTCAAAGACGTTGACTTATTGTGGATTCTTTAAAAGGCCACTTGATACCCTACATCTCCCATCTTGACTCATCGAAGAAGATGTACGATGCCCTAACAAATCTCTTCCCAGTCATAAACATTGGACAAATTATGAGTCTGAAGAATGAGCTCCGTGACATGAAGATGAATGATGACGACAGCATAACATCATTCTTTATAAGGATCTCCCAGTTAAGAGATCAACTACTAGCTATTGAAGAAACCACTTTAGAGAAGGAATTGGTGAACATAGTACTCAATCGTCTTCCCAAGACATGGGATGCATTTGTCGCAAGCATGAACACAAGGAAGGAGTACCCGACATTTGAAGAACTTTGGACTTGCTGCGCTCAAGAAGAATCAAGGATTAATACAAAAGAGAAACCGCAAAAGAAGTATGATGATCAAGCTTTCACAGCAAGATTCAAGAACTTCAGGGACAAAAGAAAGTTTGATTCAAGAAGGAAGCCAAAACAAAGAAAAGATATTTCAGAAATACAGTGCTTCAACTATCCAAAGTACGGTCACTACCGGAACCAGTGTCTAGAACTAAAGAAAAGGAAAGAGAAACATGAAGCTTCAGTGGCCGAAGAAAAGGAACCGACAAAGAAGACTAAACAGGATGCAAGAGACTTCTTCTACTAGAAGGTAACAACACTCTTCTTATTTTCTTGTACATATCTTGCTTGCATCGTCTTTGTACATATCTTGTATATCTATCTCTTGGAAGATAATGTGTTCCAAGAAGAACTATACCTATGAAAGAACAACAAGATAAGAATGAATATCATTAGATAATACACATGAAGGGATGAAATATATCATGTGAAAGCTATTACAAGATAAATCGAAATCAGAATCGATCTTGAAGAGACTTAGAAGTCAAACATCAAGAGGAATTGGAGAAAGACTTATGACGACAACTAAGACGGAAGCGTGGACTCTGTTAGATAAAGAAAGCCAATTATATATTGCCGAAGACAATAAGGATGCAGATGGAAGTATGGACTCTATCAGACGGAGGGAGCCGATTATATGCACTCTTACATGAAGCAAGGATTAGGAGGGAGCAAATCCTATGATCCATTAAAAATGATGAAATGTATATATCCATGGTAGCAGTCATGAAAGACAGCACGTGTTCAGTTCAGCAGCAAAAGAAGACTTCCTTAGAAGCTTTAAAGAATTCTTGGTTGTCCATCCAGATCTGTGATCCTATGATGAAAAGAAGAAGCGGAATCTCTAGAACATGGAATCTCCATGAATCCAAGAGATAATGAAAAACATGAAGATTCCAAGAACGAAAGAAAAGTCAGAACAACCAATCATTACATCAATAATCACAAGCCTGATATGGAAGCAATCAAGCAGAAGAACTGGAAGTTGTGATGAAGAACAATGTATGGAAGACTTATGAATGAAAGCATTACGAGATCTAGAACTAGAGGTTCTCCCAGATAGAGGGAGAAGACTATGATGATTACTTATTCCAGTACACTAGACATATCACTACATGAGTCATTTTATCATCCATAACATCCATGAGTTGGAGTTCTACATCAGATAAATGCAAAGAATGTTCTCCAGAGAAATTGAATAAAGAGCGTATGAAGAGCAATCTCAAGACTTTGAGACATACCAGAANAATATACTGAACAGACACATACCCAGAAGGAGAAGTCGGCCCCAACAAAACTGGAAGGATTAGTATAAATACAGGGCGCCAGTTCTCATTTGCAGCATCTCAGAATTGCAGTTCTGCAGTTTGGTGCGCACTGCAGTTGCAGTCTTGTGCACAGGTTTGGAGGAAGAGCTGGTGCAGCTGCAACAACAACAAGATCTCAGTTTTGGCTTGAATATCTCTTGGCTAGGGTTTGGAACATCTGATCAGTCTTTTGTGATGCGTTGTCCTTGGGGATTGATGCGCTACTCTGTGTTTGGCTATCTAGCCTAGGGTTTTCTTCCGGAGGAATTCTCTGTCAAGTTTAAGGTGCTCGAAGGGAGGCTTTGGCCTATGGTTGGGTGAAAAAGGTATCGTCAATGGTAAAATGAGCACACCATCTTCTATATTCTAACATTGTGGAGGTGGAGGGTTAATATACTTCTCAGACACGCACTACCACACCTTAACGTCTAGACTGGGAAATGGAACAAATAATTATGCTAAACTTTTGAGCCTCAAACTACTCTTGGCCTTTGCAATTGAAAAGGATTGCAAAAAGATATCAGTTTATGGAGACTCAAAAAATGTAATAAATTGGATAAATGGGACTCAAAGATGCAACAATATCAGACTTGCCAATATTGTGGAAGATATAAAAATACTACAGAGAGTTTTTTATTCCTTTTTCTGTCAACATGTTTACAAGGAAATAAACAAAGAAGCAGACAGGGCATCGAAAGAAGGCCTTCACTTGGAATTGGGCCACTGGAATGTTACAGAGTTCTTAAATGAACAAATTCAAGAACAACAAAGAACCTTTTTGTGAACTACTGAAACCTTTTTTGGTTTTTTTTTTTTTTATATATAAAATCCCAAGGGACCAAGAAGACAAAACTACAACAATACGGAAACCTATAATGGTTTGTAATGATTATGTAAAATCCTATGGGATGAAGAAGACACAACTACAACGAAGAACAAACAATATGATCTGAAGTAATACAGACATACTAGATCACAGGAATACACTCCCGAATTGTATCTTCAAAATGTAATATTGATCATTATAATGAAAAGAATTACATTTTTTTCTGCGGAAAAAAAGGACATGATAGTAAATAATTGAATCAGCATCGACAATTTTCCTTAGACATGTTTCGTTGATACCTTTAGGCAAAATTTTCGACGTCGATTAAAACCGTCATACAACGTTGACGCGGAAATGTTGACATGGAAGTACAGATATTACACGGGGGAACTGGGGGAGAGACTAAGTCATACGGACTATTTACGTGGCAAAGGCATGGGGATTATTGATTTTGACCTCTTTGTGAGAAACATTTTTCGTCATCGGTGAATTTATTTAAACATACATCCCTCGCTATAATGTCCTATCCTGTCGATGACGACGACGTATCAGTGATCGATGATTAGTGATTTGTGTCGGTCAATGTTTCACCGTTTCGACCCTAGGATTTCTCCAATGCCAATAATGTGTCGGCGATCAACGATTTGTTATGGTTGTCTGCATTTTTTATTTATATCTGGGATTCATCGGATGCTGAAAAACGTATTGGTTATGTTAAAGAACTGTATTATAGGCCAGAAATTGTCGATCAACGACCGTTGAAATTTTTTAAGCCGTGTACAGTTTAGGCCTTTCATGTCATGTTACTAAAAACAATCAATCCATCAATAACTTCAAGCCAAAAAATAATAACTGATAACAATACTCAATAACAACATATAAATTCATCCATCCCACAATATTGACTCCGATTCAAAAAATGATAAGTAGTACCCAAAAAGAAAGAAATTTTGCAAAATCTTTTAGGGTGTGTTGAGTGCTCAACAAGTAGATAACAATTTCAAAACTTATGTCTTTATTCAAGTTATGAACTTGTAAAGTGCATAGGATGGAAAAATCCATTGTTTATTGATTCCTGGACGATCTGTGTTGTTGTTCCATTCAAAATACCTTGTTTTTTGTTTTTCGACGTTGATCATACTAGTTTCTTGTGAACACAAAAAGGCCTGGTGATTTGATGGGACACCTCTAGCCGAGGTAAGACATATTTATGCGTTTTGGTAGACAAATTAAATTTTCGCGCAACCAACACCACAATCTTGTGCGTCAGCCAACCGTTGGAATTTGAATTCGTCCATGAACTACGAAAACCATCTCCTACGTTGCCAGCCTATGTTGCATTTAATCCTAAGCATGGTGCATATTATGTAATAGATTGTACATATCGCATTTGTACTCCCGAATTTAAGACTTGATGCGACAAGGTAAGTATACGTTCTGTTTAAATTTACAAGGCCATACCCAAACATGTTATTTCGTTGGAAAATATCTTATCTCCCAAAACAGATGAAGGAGAAAGAGAAAGCATCGAGGAGGTTACAGTCCGCTCCCTAAATTTGATTACCAATAAGACTAGGTTAATTTATTGCAAGCAAAAGGTAAGCATTGTCTTTATCATTTCTTCACTTGCGATTGAGTCAATGAATCTTGTCAAGGTTGATTAGCTACTTAATATAACATTCTTTTCTTTTCTATAGGAAAATGCCTCCAAGAAAGCCAACGAGAAGACGCTCACCTACGACTCCCAAAAATAAGTAGAGGTCGACGAAGGGTCTACATAGGGAACTGCAAGAGAAATTTATTTTGTCTCAAAGATAGAATCATTATTCGCACATCCACCAAAAATGAATTTTCCCAACCTTCGACGTTCAACAACACAGAGACAAGCACTTGATCTTTTATGGTGCTCCCGCATTGGGGAGACTTGTAAAACAAAATTATCCAGGAGGATTACCTGTAGTTCACAAACCACAACTACCTGGACGTCAGAATATTGGATGATCAAGTGTTCTCAAACATCAGAAGATCATACCTGCATAGGGTGGCTTGTCGGACCCCATTTCTACCCTGTATCGAGACTTTAGGATGGATAATCGACCACACAAACACGGTGAAATGAACTATAAAAAATGCAGAGGGAGAATGCATTGGTGTTTTCCTTCTAGTTGAGGTACAAAAGTATTATAAACTCTCAGACCCATAGGAGAGGTTAAACACAGATTGCATGGTCAAATTTTATGAGTATCATGACACTAGCAGGTTACTAGCCTCATGGTGGAAAGAAGACAAAAAATTCACAAACAGAAACACCGGTTGGTACAACACATTAAATCTCAGAGAACCCTACATGTATCTAATGGCTTTAATTTTCTGATTATATGGAGAAAAAGACTGCTCAAAATTTTCAGAAGCTTGGATGCCCTTGTTGTATACTATGGCAATTTTCGAGAGTAGTTTCAATTGGGGAGCCATTATCTCCAAGAAGCTGAGTATTAATCTCCTACAGGCCCAGACACCGAGAGAAGGATAAGTTCCAGTATTCTATATGGCATCCTACTCATTGGACGTAATCTACGCAAGAAATGTTTTCACAAGTATGAATTTAAGCTGGCATATTGTTGAATTGCCTATACATGTTTATTTCAGTATATTATGGGAAAATAGGTACAAAATATCGTATGCCATGATCTGTGATGGGTTCATATCCAGGATATACTTCATTAGTTTTAGAAAGGAATTCCCTAGGATTTCGGTAGCAGCAAAGACGACGATAGCTAAAGTTGGCCACTGGTACTTAGAAGAGACAAGCACCTATATTAGGGTTTTTGGAGCTACTGGTGCACCCCACCTATTCTCCGTTCATGTCTGGGATCATCTCATACTGGGAGAGGTTTGTTACCAGACTATTTTACAAGGTTATAATGCTTCCCTGGTAAAGGATAAGAAGAAAGATTTCATTCCATATGGATTTCATATAGGATTTTATATGGTCAAAGACATTGCGCAAGCGAAACAAGAAGGGTTAAATCATATTGAGTATCGATTCCCCACAGGCTGCTTTCGTAAGCATGATTCGAAGGGTTTAGTTCCCCAACATGCGTCGCAGTTATCCTCCTATTGGTCGTATGCTCATGATAGTTTTTCTGATGAAATATTTACAGAGGGCACCCAGGACTGAGAGGAGGTGATCCATAGAAAGGATAACCCCAATATGACTAGATTCAAAGCGATGACTATGGATGAGCAGGTTGAAACGATAGAACAAACAGTTCAAGAAGCTATGAGGGTAAGAGAAGAAAATAGAGCAATAGAAGCAACAGAGGCACGAAGGAGGGGGGTGTTGTTACTATAAGAAGTAGAAAGAGCTATATAATTATTTGGAGAAGATCCCCCACTCAACCCTTTGATAGAACCCTTGAGGATTACCCCGTCCGATAAAATCCACCCCGAGGAAGAGCTAAATGGCTCACAGACAATTCCACCAGAGGAGATCGCCGACTAACAAAACCCCAACCCCATGTCACCATAGGCAAGATCGTTAGTGACTACTACAACTCTGCGGAGGATAGCAATAGCATCAAGTGGGACGGGTGTGCCTACTATCCTCATAGAATTAATTACCATATATGACGATGAGGAAAGTTCATAGGTTTCGCGCATAACCTCGATACCAATCACAAAAGAGGAAGAACCATGGGAAACATCTGCTCAATCTTCCAATGCTTTGACCCCAAATCCCCAGGAAGGTGACCATGAGACACATAACACTATGGACACTGAATTTCTCAACCAATTGGGAACACAACCTCATAATGACAGCTCCAAGAATGACTTGGGTTCTAGTGAATAAGAAGAAGAAATGCAACATCCAGAAATCGAAATCTCAATGGTCGAACCCCTAGCTAATGTCGATCCTTTGCCTACTTCCCCATATAAGACCAAGACTCCACCAGTTGATGAGCACCAACAGGAGTCCAAGTCACCAAAACATACAAAATTTTCCCTTGCCTAGGAAATGCTTTGTCCTGGGGAGATCAATAGATTCTTGAACCAATAAATGAAATCGTTGATATACAGGAAATTGCTTATGACAGGAAAAGGAAAGATGTAATGAGAAGAACTACCAAGAAAAGGAGGCTCGGGCTCTATATCACACTTCTCATAACCACAGAGGAAATGTTGTTTGACATAGAAAATGCTAAGATGACTGAGATAATCAAAGCATGTATGGCTATAACTGATGCTACTTTGGACAGGGCAAGACATGATGAAAGGGAGGTAGCCTCCATGAAGAAAAGGAAGAACACCTCAACTCACCTCAACATGAATAGGAATAACACATGTACCATGAAATAACTTACACTCTTCCCCACGAAGAGTTAAATAAGTTCAGAAGAATCACAAGATCTTATGCCCAGAAAATCAGAGCATTACCTTTATCTCCTTTACTTCCTCAAATAAAAAAAATAAGAAGACCAGTTGTTGACACCCCTAACTAGGTATTTTTTCACATGGTAGAATACCTAATAGATTTTTCCCTTACTGAGATCAAACAACCCCTTAATCCTGTACCCGAAACACCAACTGGTAACTACTCTAAACCTGACAATTTTGAATCTGAAGAGGAAGGGTCTAACTCAGATTTCTCTGGTTTTGAATCAGAATACATGGAGGATAATAACGATAACAATGTATAAAGGGGAAATCAACCTCAAGACAATCAACCATGGTTGTCCAGAGATGCTCTGGAAATCCCAGGATGGGTGCATAACCTACCGAGACATCCAGAAAAATTACTTACTAAATTTGACCCCGAAACCTCCGGATTGCCTGAGGAACATATTAAGAAGTTCATATTAGATATAAGATTGATGAACATGCAACAAGAAGATGTAGTGTGTAGGAGTTTTCCTTACACCTTTGAGAATTCAGCCTCGACTTGGTATTTCAACCTGTCAGTTGGTTCCATAACTAGCTGGACAAAGTTTCAAAAGGATTTCTTGGACAAATTTTCCAAAGAAACTACCATAGGAGCTTTAATGGATGAAATTTTTGCTGCCACTATGAGTCCAAAAAAACAGGTTAAATATTTCAACCAAAGTTTTACCACCATTTTGAACAAATTTCAACACGAAGATAAACCTACCCAGGAGTTGCAAATTGAAGTATACAATAATTCTCTTCTAGCTTCTATTTCCATGTTCGTAAAAATGGTTGTCAAATATACCCTACCCAAAAATTTCAAAGAATCTAAAAAAATTGAATTCCAAATGAAAGGATGCAAACGAGGTCGGATCTCACTAATAAAAAAAGAAACCCAACCTCTACCTAAGAGAGGACTTTTATTAACAAGAACCCCAGGAGAACAAATAGAATAAGGTCCTGATAAAGAAGGAAGAGATCTAGAAAACCTGCAGCGGATGATCAAAAAAATCTCCAACGATATCCTAGATATGAAAAGGAGTGTTGGGGAGAGAAACCAAAATCAAAGACCTTATAAACCCTTTTTAAAAATAAATCCACCCTTCAAAGCTATAGAACCTCCCCCAACTAGCCTAAATGTCGACTTAGCGAACGTAGCATCTGACTCTTTTTGAAAATATCACCAAGAAAACCATTCAGAAAGAGACTGCCCCCAATGGGAACATGCTATGAATCTAATGGAAAATTGATTCCTAGATGAATGTTCTCTAACCAAACAACCCAATAGCTCGGAAATAAATTCCATCAACCAAGAAATTCAAGAGCCACCGAAAGAGACAACCATGATGTTGTGGGATCCCAATCACCTGATGCCTTTCAACGACGTCGTTGAAGTGCAGGGACCTCCCACTCAAATTATAGCTATCCAGACGCGAAGTAAAAGTCAATCTGTCCAAAGTAACCCCACCACTACTCAATTATCTAGAGGGAGCCCAACGACCGATCGCCCCAAACCCCTATTTTCCTTTCAAAAAAATCCCACAAATATACACACAAGGAGCTCCTAAACTAGACTACAATGTGGTAGAAGACTTGAAGAATATGAAGGCTAATGTGTCTATCATAGACATGTGTAGGATCCCTCAACAAAATGATTTTCTATTGCAGGCCTTAAAATCAATAGATACCCCTATAACAAGCACTGATCAAAGTGAGGTCCCATCTCCCACATATTTAACAAATAAGCCAAGTGTGAATGCTTGCTCTTTAGACAAAAGGGGAAGGCCTTTTGTTCCTCCTTTTCTCTTGATGTTTGAATTTTTTAATAGAAATATACAGAATTTCATAGTCGATTCAGGGGCATATTCCAATGTCATGCCATTGTCAATATGCAAGAAATTGAACGCAACCCTGCTCAAAAGTGATAAATACGTCATGCAATTAGATAGGACTTAGGTAAAGGTCATTGGGGAAGTTAAGGATGTCATGATCATAATTGATACACATACAAAAAAATTTCAAGTAATTGACATAATCGTAGTAGACATCCCATAGGCCTATGGACTGCTACTTAGCCGAGACTAGTCTGAGAAATTAAACAGATACTTTAGTACCGACTGGGCTCACCTTTGGTTGCCATTAAAAGGACATACAAACATGATCAAGAGTGATAGAGAAATATTTCTCAAATATATCATCACAAATTTAGAGACCCAAAATGAACCCTCATCAACAAAGTCCCCTGTTTTAGGAAACTACTCCTGTGATTCTGATTTCGGTAATTTCACCTCTCACGTGTCTGACATACCTCCCACACAAAAATCCGAAATGATTTTTCAAGTAGACTTACTAGCAACCACATAAGGAAGCATGCTCTATCAGGATTCTCCATCAGGAGTAGCAGACAAGGAAGATGAAAGTGAAAAAATAGTTAGACATAAAGAAGTTAGTAATTCCCCCCCACAAATTTGGACATTGTACTTTGATGGTTCTAAATCGCAAGAAGGGCCAAGAGAAGGATGTATCCTCATTGACCTAAAGAGGAAACACAACTTATTATCCTGGAGATTAGAATTTGAATGCACTAATGACACTGTTGAATATGAAGCTCTAGTCCAAGGACTAAAGAAGGCCATAGACTTAAACGTCAAAGAATTGAAAATTTTTGGAGACTCTGAAATTATCATTAGACAAGTAAAGAATACTATCCATTGCAATTCACCTCACTTGAGAAATTACCAGCAAGAGGTACACAGGCTAATAGAAAATTTTGAGGCTTTCAACATTATCATTTTTCCCAAGACAAAAAGAACTCTTGTTGATTCTTTAGCCACCACAGCCTCAATATTATCTCCTTTAGAAGACTCTGAAGCCTCAAGGTTTGCAGTAGAAATGATCTACAAACCATCGGTGCCTAACAACATTTCTAACTAGAAAGTATTTGAAGGGGATGAACAAATTGTAGATTTCCTGACTAATTAGGAGAATTTTAAGGATTTGTCCATTGATGATGAAATATTCCAAGAACTACTCACATAATCAAATCTCCATGAATAGAAGAAGGGAAAATATGACTCTGATGAAAAACCAAAGTTTCACACCATACCAAAAGGAGTGGCCAATCTGGAGAACCTTTTTTACCTAAGGGAAATATTTAGAGGGACGAGGAATGAAAAAATAGGGAGCTCATGCCATATATACGAAACTATAAACCTAGTCACCCCCGAAAATCCAAAGAATGTCAACCTAGGCAAGGAAATGTCCAAAGAAGATAGGAAAGTGTATCTTAAACTATTGAAAGAATATCAATATGTCTTTGTTTGGTCCTACCAATAATTGAAAACATATGATACTTGCATTATCCAACACACAATCCCATTAAAGTATGGAGTAAAACATTTTCAACAAAAGCTTAGGAAGTACCACCCATCTCTGGAACCCCTGATGTATCAAGAGTTGAAGAAATTATTAGATGCCAATATTATCTTTCAATTAAGACACTTTGCATGGGTATCCAATTCGGTGCCCGTCAGAAAGAAGTATGGGGATATCCTCTTGTGTGTGGATTTCATAAACCTTAACAAAACATCAAAGAAGGATAACTATCCAGTCCCACCCATGGAACAACAACTACAGACAATATCCGGCTCTGGAATTTTTTCCCTCTTAGACGGTTTCTCGGGGTATAACCAGGTCCTGGTTTCAGAAGATGATCGATTAAAAACTACCTTCCGGACCAAGTGGGGAACATTTGCTTATAAACGTACGCTTTTTGTGTTGAGTAATGCAGGAGAAACCTTCCAAAGGGCAATGGACGTAGCTTTTCAGGGATTGATTAACAAGTGTGTGGTAGTCTATTTAGATGACGTAACAATATACTCAAAAAATAAGCAAGACCACATTCAACATTTGAATCAAATATTTGAAAGGTGTAGTAAGTATGGAATATCTTTGAACCCTAAGAAAACCATCTTTGGTGTAGAGGAAGGAAAATTATTAGGTCATATCATATATCAAGAAGGAATTAGCATTGACCCTGAATGGATAAAAGCGATAGCTCAACTCTCTTTGCCTCATAATAAAAAGGCCATGCAATCGTTCTTTGGAAAAATCAATTTTGTAAGAAAATTCACTTCTGATTTTGTTGAAACTGTCAATCATTTACAAATAATAATTCACAAATATGCATAGTTTAAATGGTATGAAGAGAAGAAATGTTCTTTCAATAACATCAAAACTTCCATCTTCGAAGCACCAGTGTTACGAAGCCCTGATTTCAGCAAAGATTTTTTCCTTTATACCTTTACTTCTGACCAATCCTTGGCTGCAGTACATACTCAAAAGGATGATGAAAACAATGAAGCACCAATATACTTTATGAGCACCAACCTCCAAGGAGTTGAACTGAATTACCCTGCTATAGAAAAACATGCTTATGTAGTTTTCAGATGTTACATCCTGAAGAATCACACCAAAGTCATAGTGCCTCATCCAACGGTCTGATCTATGTTCACTCAACAGGAGATGGGAGAAATAAGGGGAAATTGGATGGCAATCGTCCAAGAATTTGATCTGGACATAAAACCTGCCAAAATAGTCAAAGGTCAAGGATTGTGTAAACTGGTCATTGAAGCCCAAGATATGTTTAACGCAGAAGACCCCGGTTGGAAAAATAAGTTGTCATTATGGTGCGACGAAGCCTTATATGTACCTCCTGGGCAAGAGTCCTAGTATGGACACTTGTCTTATCTCCTGCATCATGGAACTTTTCCAGAAAACCTAAACCCTAGAGAAAAGAGAGCCCTTAGGTTCAAATCCGCTCAATATCGCCTCATAAATTCTATGCTTTTCCGCGTAAACTATGATGTAGTAGTCCTTATATGTATTGAACATGACGATGCATAAAAGGTAATCAAAGAAATCCATGATGGCCAATCACATGGACATTTTGCAAGAGAAACCAAGGCTCATAAAATATTAAGGGATGGTTATTATTGGCCTACTTTGTTCAAGGATTCTCATGCATATGCCAGGAAATGTAAATCTTGTCAAGTGAGCGCTGGTAGGGAAAAGAGAGCAGCCATTCCACTCCAACCGGTGACCATATCCAGATCTTTCGAGCAATGAAGAATAAACGTCATAGGAGAAATTACCCCCAATTCTTCGAAAAACATAAGTGTATCTTGACTTAAACATATTATTTCACAAAGTGGATAGAGGCTATCCCTCTCACGCACATTAATAAAAAGGTAGTGATCCAATTTTTAGAACAACAACTAATAACAAGGTTTGGCATGCCCTTCGTCCTCGTTTTTGACAATGTTGCCTACTTTTCTTCCACGTGCTTGACAAAATTCTCCCTTGATAAGGGGACCATAATAAGATATTTTGCAAACTTTTACCTGCAAGGTAATGGGGTAGAAGAGTCAACTAATAAAAACTTAGTAAGAATTTTAAAAAAGACAGTTGTTGAAAATCACATAAATTGGCATAATTTACTTCATAATGCCATGTGGGCCGATAGAGTAACACCTAAAGAAGCAATAGGAAACTCTTTGTACTTTCTGGTATATGGGAAATATGCCATTCTTTCAAATGGATTGTACCTTCCATCTTTACATCTTGCCCATACATCAAGAGGTCAACCCCCATCTTCTCTACAACAAAGCATTGATACCCTTCTCATGTTGGATGAAGAAAGAGAAAAGAATAAAGTTAAGTTGGTTCGACAAACATAAGGCCAGAGAAAAACTTTTCGAAGTAGGAGACCTAGTCTTGAAGTGGGATAAAGTAAACGATTCCAAAGGAAAACACTCAAAGTTCCAAAATCTATGGCTCAGACCCTTTTAGGTGGTCGAGAAGATCGAGGCAAGCACATACCGGTTTCAAAATATGAGGGGTGAATTTGATACCCTCCTGGTGAATGGCCAGGACTTAAAACAATACTTCTCCTAAAAAAAAATGTGTCTTTTGATGTTTTGTTTGAGTTTATTTTTCTTTTTAGCACATATTTTGATCGGGATGAATGTGTGGGTTTAGGGAAGACCGACTGCAAACTCCTTTTTATTTGTCTTTTTTTTTGCTTGTTATTTTCTTTTAATTAAGTTGTGTTTTGTAAAACAATGGTTGATTTTAATAAATACAGTAAAATAGACTAATGCTCCTGACCTACACTCGCATGCAAAATAGGAAACGTTGGGAAAGTACAATTTTCCAAAAAATCATATTTGTCTTTGTAAGCATACTACCTCGGGAAGCAATGAAATATCTACCTATTGGCCCGGTAACGCTAAATGGAAAGATGGCTAGACGGAAAGAATCGCATGTACCTATGGACAGAGCCAAGAAAAATCTCCACCTTAACACTTTCACCTTGTCAAAAAACAAATATCCTCCTCTCCGACTCACTCTTGGCATTTCTGCCAGAAGAAAATGATATATATTAAAAGGAGTGAAAATTTCGAGAGGGTATGCATATAACTCCACTAGGGCTATGGACACTCACTAGCAACAGAGCAAGGTTTGTGATGCCAGGGTGACTCTGTCGGGGCTATGGATGCTCGCTGGCAGCGGAGAAACACCATAAGAAAATGAATGATATCTAAAAGGCCTCACGCCAGTGGACACCCTACCCGACTCTTGTCTAGAAAGGTCATGGACTGAGGTTAAAAGGAAAGGGAGTGGTAAAGCTAAACCCCACAGGCAGATCAGGATTTGCGAACCCGGGAACTTGTGTACACATTGATAGAAAAGGTTCTGTACAAAAGGAATGGAATAAAGCCAGAGGATTTCTCAACCAATTTGCATAGGTTAAGCACGAGGGAAGGAGCAGAGATTCTGTTTTCGCCCAGAGAATCGTCATTTGTTGAGCACTCAACACACCCTAAAAGATTTTGCGAAATTTCTTTCTTTTTGGGTACCACTTATCATTTTTTGAATTAGAGCCAGTATTGTGGAATGGATGAATTTATATGTTGTTATTGAGTCTTATTATCGATTATTATTTTTTGGCTTGAATTTATTGACGGATTGATTTTTTTTAGTAACATGACATGAAAGGCCTAAAATGTACACAGCTTAAAAATTTTCAATGGTCATTGATTGACAATTTCTAGTCTATAATATAGCTCTTTAACATAGCCGATACATTTTCGGCATCAACAGAATCCCAGATATAAATCACAAATGCAGACAAACATAAAAAATTGCCAATCGTTGATACATTATTGACATCGACGAAATCCTAGGGTCGAAACGACGAAACATTGACCGACACAAATCGTCGATCGTCGATACGTCGTCAGCATCTGCAGGATAGGACATTGTAGTCAGGGATGTATGTTTAAATAAAGTCATTGATGTCGAAAAATGTTTCTCACGAAGAGGTCAAAATCAATAAGCCATGTGTCTTTTCTAGGTAAATGGTATGTATGACTAAGTCTCTCCCCCGGTTCCCCCATGTAATATCTATACTTCCATGTCATCATTTCCACGTCATCGATGTATGACGGTTTTAATCGGCGTCGAACCTTTTTCCTAAAGGTATCAACGAAACATGTCTAAGGAAATCTGTCGACGTCGATTCACTTATTTACTATCGGCAGACTGATAGGTCACCAAACGCCGAGTTTTTTTTCAGCAAACCTTTGTCATTCTACACCAACAATCCTGGTCGATCAGTGCTTTTGTTCCATTCAAAAGACCTTGTTTTCTATTTTCCGACGCTGATCATACTAATTTCTTGTGAACAGGAAAAGGCCTGGTGATTTGATGGGACACCCTTAGTTGAGGTAAGACAGATTTATGTGTTTTGGTAGACAAATTAAATTTTCTCGCAACCAACATCACAATCCCGCACGCTGACCAACCGTTGGAATTTGAATTCGCCGATGAACTACAAAAACCCACTCCTGCTCCGCCAGCCTGCATTGTATTTAATCCTAAGCATGGTGTAGATTTTGTAATAGATTGCACATATAGCATTTGCACTCCCAAATTTAAGACTTGATGTGACAAGGTAAGCATACATTCTTTTTAAATTTACAAGGTCATACCCCAAACATGTTATTTCATTCACAAATTTTTTATCCCCCGAAGCAGACAAAGGAGAAAGAGAAAGCATCGAGGAGGTTACAGCCCGCTCCCTGACTTTGATTACCAGTAATACCAAGTTAATTTCTTGCAAGCAAGAGTAAATCATTGTCTTTATCATTTATGAACTTGTGATTGAGTCATTGACTCTTATCGAGGTTGGTTGACTACTCAATATAACATTCTTATATTTTCTGCAGGAAAAAGCCTCCAAGAAATCCAACGACCAAGCACTCACCTAGAACGCCCAAAAAGAAGGAAGCAGAGGTTGACGAAGGGTTTACACTGGGCACTGCAAGAAAACTTGATTTTTTCTCAAAGACAGAATCAATTATCCACACATCCACAAAAAAAAAATTTTACCAACCTCTAGCGTTCGACGACACAGAGACAAGCACTGGATTTAAAATGGTGCTCCCGCATTGGGGAGACTTGTAGAGAAAAATCAGCCAGGAGGATTACCTGGAGTTCACAACCCACAACAACCTAGACGTCAGAATATTGGATGATCAAGTGTTCCCGAACATCATAAGATCATACCTGTACAGGGTGGCTTGTCGGACCCCAGTTCTTCCCTGTATCGATACTTTAGGATGGATAATTGATCACACAGACACAATGAAATGCACTATCAAAAATGCAGAGGGTGAATGCGTTGGTGTTTTCCTTCCAGTTGAGGTACAAAAGTATTATAAACTCAGGGACCTGGAGGAGAGGTTAAACAAAGATTTCGTGGTCAAATTTTATGAGTATCATGACACCAGCGAGTTACTAGCCTCATGGTGGAAAAAAAACAAAAAATTCACAAACATAAACACCGACTGGTACAACATGGTAAATCTCAGAGAACCCTACATGTATCTAATGGCTTTAATTTTCCAATTATATGGAGAAAAGGACTGCTCAAAATTTTTAGAAACTTGGATACCCTTGGCGTATACCGTGGCGATTTTTGGGACTGGTTTCAATTGGGGATCCATTATCTCCAAGCAGTTGAGTATTAATCTCCTACAGGCCCAGACACCGAAAGAAGGAGAAGTTCCATTCTTCTACATGGAATCCTACTTGTTGGACGTAATCTGTGCAAGAAATGTTTTTTCATGTCTCGACCAATTGGGAACACGACCTCATAATGATATCTCCAAGAATGACTTGGGTGTTGGTGAACAAGAAAAATAAATGCAACAACAAGAAATCAACATCTCAACGGCCAAACCCCCAGCTAATGCCGATCATTTGCCTACTTCCCCATCTAAGACCAAGACTCCACCAGTCGATGAGCAACAACAGGAGGCGAAGTCACTAGAAAATACACAAGTTTCCCCTTCCAAGGAACTAAGAGAACCCGCCATGGAACATCTCTATACGACAGGAAGCCTAGGCAATACTTTGTCCTAGGGAGATCAACAGATTCATGAACCAGTAGATGAAATCACCGATATACAGGAAATTCCTTATGACAAGAAAATGAAATTTGTAATGATAAGAAATACCAAGAAAAGGAGGCTCACGCTTGATAGCACACTTCTCATAACCACAATGGAAACGTTATTTGAGACAGAAAATGCTAAGATCATTGATCTAATCGGAGTATGTATGGCTATAACCTATGCTACTTTGGATAGGGAAAGAAGGGATGAAAGGGAGGTAACTGCCATGAATAAAGAACTAGACCATCTGTGACATCAAGCGGAATATTACCATAATTCAACACAGACAGTGGTACTCCTGAAGAGTGATTTTCGAAAAATGTATGCACAATTCACTAGTGAAAGAGATCTCTTCACCGCTCGCATAGTTGATTTCCAATAAGATATCCTCATGGGGCTAGCAACCTATAAAGACATGCATTGATGGTATGAAAAGTCACATCAAGCCTTAGAACAAATATACTACATCAAAGAAGTGAAGAAGGGCCGAGATACAAAAGAGCATGGCATCCGAGTGTTGATGGATAACAACATCGCCCGAATAAAGAAAGCAATTGAACACTGGGTAAGCATGGTCTAGGAACCTCAACGAAAAATGCAGGAAAGATGGGGGAGAATGTGAAAAAAGATGGGAGAGTGTGATTAAATCTCTTGCAGTCCTACAATGCTTAGGTGTCAAGCTAATCAAGTATAAGGAATGAGCAATAGAGATGAAGGAGGTCCTCTCCGCTCTGATGGATCAACACAGGTTTCCATATGCAAATACATGTGAAGATCTCTTCAAGTGGTCAAAGTACGAGAAGAAAAATCAACTTAATTAAAACCACTAGATGAGCAAAAGAGATCAGATAGATAAATCCGTCACGTGGGGTTTTCTTAATTTAACACAATTTAGTAGTTATTTTTAGTTCAATTAT
Organism: Picea sitchensis; assembly: GCA_010110895.2. Taxonomy (NCBI): domain Eukaryota; kingdom Viridiplantae; phylum Streptophyta; class Pinopsida; order Pinales; family Pinaceae; genus Picea; species Picea sitchensis. The sequence continues at coordinate 377,050 of SNQJ01S0013985.1, forward strand.
TTTTTGTTACAAATAAGGACATCCACCTGGGGAAAAAAGGTTGATGGTTTTGGAAAGGACTTTTTCTAAAATTTTGTAAGAGAAATATTTCTATGCAAGCTATTTTAATTAACAAGTTTTGTTTAGAACCAAAGACACTTCTATCATCCAAGGCGTGAATGTGATTGGATCGAGGGGGATTATTTATGTCTTCGGATTCAATGTTTGTTGTTGTATTGAGTAAGATTTATTGTATCTGTTATTTAAAGTTATCTAATAATTCTAGTTGATGAATAGAAATCGATTGTGTTAACATGTGATTGATAATAGAGCATCGAAAATTACTTTTCTTGCACTAGCTTCTTGTCACGTGTATGTTTTATTTTTTGTAATTGTTATCTCAAAAATGTTGAACGTTCACTAATCAAAATGGTATTAATGTTGAAGTAGTTTATATCTTCCTCGTATGCATGCTAAGGTATAGAGGTTATCCTAAAAACCTATCCTTCTCCCAACACACAATTTAACTTCCCTCTGCCATTTAGATTAAGATTTATCTTTCTTTGTTATAAATATTAGAAAATAACCAAAAAGAGAACTGCCCAGCCTGAGGAAAGGTCTCACAGAAAATACACATATGTCAGTCACAATTAAATCCCATCGATAATTCCATCCAGATCACGAATCTGGAGAAACTTACCATTCATCAAATGCTTACGAATCTAATTGGGCCTCTTAAGCGGGTTTTGTTCTTGATGTTGAGTTAAAGGGACCTCAGACCCCTCAACACGACCTTGACACAACATAAATGAGAACTAGATGAATATATGTGGAGACATCACCTCCTTTCTCAATCAAACTCTAGTATGTGGAGGAGATTCAAACTTCAGTATTGTTAGAGAATATATTTGAGGAGAGGCACGTAGGAATGATCTATTATCAAGTTTCTTCATACATCTATTTGAGGGAAAATAAATGGTGGATGTTAAAATTCTTGTGCTAAATCCCTCATCAAATGATTACAAGTCTAATTGGGCCTCTTAAGCGAGTTTTGTTCTTGATGTTGAGTTAAAGGGACCTCAAACTCGTCAATAATACCTTGACACAACAAAAATGAGAACTGGATGAATATATGTGGAGACATCACCTCCTTTCTCAATCAAACTCTAGTATGTGGAGGAGATCCAAACTTCAACATTGTTAGAGAAGATATTTGAGGAGAGGCATGGAGGAATGATCTATTATCAAGTTTTTTCATACATCTATTTGAGGGAAAAGAAATGGTGGATGTTAAACTTGTGCTAAATCCCACTTGGAGGAATGGAAAGTTGGGAGGAGTTGATTTAGAAAAGAGATAGACATGTTTCTAGTCTCATGAGGCTTTCTAATCGACTTAGGAAGGTATATATCATGGGTAGGAATAGGTGGTACTTCAAATCATATGACCATTATGTTTCAAATCCAAAACAAGATGGGGAAGATCCCTTCTACTACCAATTTTAATGCTTCTAGTTTATATGATCACGCATTTGTTTGAGGAAAAAGGGTTGGTGTATGTTAATCCTAGCAAGTTAAACCACTTGGAGGAATAGACAGTTGAGAGGAGCTTATTTAGAAAAGATATGGATATAATTCCAGTCTCGGGAGGTTTGTTACTAGAATTTACAAGGTACAGATCATGACTAGGGGTAGGAGGTGTTATCCCCATTTTGTGGATAACTAAGGAGATGATGTCTCGAGGCCCTCAGGTTGCAGATATGGAGTGTCGAGAGACTACATGACCAGAAGTACCCTTTTCACAGATGGAAAACCCACTCACCACCAAAAATGGTCACAGGTTTGCAAATGGCATCCACCACACCAACTGGTTTCCGGAAGGCAGTGGGTCTTTCTCCATGAGGTATAAGTCAGTACTATGGTGAGCATCATTTCAATATTTAAGTCATGTGATTATGTTGTATCTTAGATTTCTCTAGATTTCATGATATGTTCTTGGGCATTATGCATTTTTCCCTGCTTCACCTTGGTGGTTCACATTGTGCCCTAGTAAGTGGTTTTCCTTGAGGATGGGTTTGTTAGTGGGAATTCCCTTAGTGAGCCATCATACCGTTCCCGACCATACTTACCACTTTCCATCATTATACCCCTATATTTCCTTATCTCTTGGGATTTTAGAGTATATTGACCCAAGAAGGGGTTGTCCCTCATTCTATGGGGAGAAGGGGCTAAAGGCCTAGAGGGGTTGGTGTTGGGTAAAAGTTAAAAGCCTCATATAAACCTTCCAGATGCTTCACCCAAGGATCACCCAAGAAATCAATGAAACACTTATCTTTGAGTAAAGGGGACCCACAATATAATAAAGAATGGTTGATCGAAGAAGTGATGTGCTAGCCTTGGAAGGCTATTCTATTGCTATTGTGGTGGATTATCTTGGCATTTTCCCTTGAATTGGTATGGTTTTTACTTTTATTTCTATCATTTGTTTCAATTCAAGGTTATTGTGCTAGGAATTAGGTGGGAGTATAAAGGCATACACCCCCACCTTAGTCTTCATCACTTTATGCTTCATCTTATTGATTTTATAAGGGTTTGCTAAGAGAAGTATAATGGCATACACCCTCTTAGCCTAAACCCTAGCCTAGAGAAACTTGCCTTGGGAAGTAAAAGGGCTTACACCCCCAAGGAGGTAGCTTCTCTAATCTACTTTTGACTCCATTAACCAAATAGTAAAGGCACTAATCATACTCTTTTTTGCATTGGATATATAAAATCATTGCCTTGTAAAACATAATTTTTGACCTTTTGAAAGTTTTCTTCCTTGAAGTTGATTTTCCTCATTGAGAGGAGTCTTCCCCCACTAGGGCATCCCCTCTCTCTGAATACTCTAATTCCTGTTATAAACTTTAACCTACAACCATTAGGGTTGCATAACCCTAGTCACTAACACTCATAATTCCTAAACTAACCCTAGACTAGCTCTCTAATTATCCTCACTTACTCTACTAACTAGGGCACATCTTTTGGGCAAGTTCTTGGAAATTTTGTATGGTTGATTTTTCTGCTGCATGCTATTGAAGGCTATAGCCATAAGGCTGCAATGTTTTGCAGAAAATACATATTTACAACAACTATCTTCTCTTGCTTCTTAAGTGCCATTTTTAGCCTATATTCATTGTTAATCTTGATGTTGATTTACTTAAATAGTTTAGATCTTTGTATGCTAATTTAGATGTTTTATTTTCCGATATAAATTGTCATATACTTCTGCAAATTAGGGACATCAAGATTAACTTGATGATCCAACTAACATATATCATTCCAAAGTGTATTTTCTTGTGTTTCGGGTAGGTACAATTATCCGGAGAAGTAATATACCTGTGGGGGCAACAATTACTTGACTTACAAGGAATATTTTTCTACCTTTCATCCCACTTATAATCGACCTCTAGGGGTTTCACTTCCTCTTATCTCCATCCCCCTAAGGTCACCGAGATCGCCTCCCTAGAGTGACCTAGTCACCCTTAAAGTGCGGGACCTACATCGAGGTGACATTGGGGTCCACTTTTTAAAATTTCTTGAAATGATATTCTATTGTTGATAAATGGAGTTGCAGTAAGACGAGTGACTAAGGAATCACTCATTGCAGGCCCCCCTTGCTTGGTGAAAAGAAAACCAATTTCCAAGTTTATGTGGAAGGAGGAGAGTAGCCTCCCTCCCTGACTGTCACTGAACATGAAGGAAGTGTCTCTCTCTGAGCATCATGATCTAGCCAGGGGGTGGCCATTAGTAAATCCGTTCAGGAGTTATTGTTCCTACGGTTGGGTGGAAACGGGCACCCCTCTCAGCAGTTGCTTCACGATCTGGTTTTCTTGATAAGTATTCCTCATCATGTATATCAGAATTGAAATAATGATTGAATGTCTATGTCTATGAATAAAATTGGCATTGTATGATTAATGTAGAACTGCTTATTGTTTCTATGTGAACCCTTGCATTCGAATGGTTTTTGTTGCCTCAGTTTAGCAAGGAGAGCCATGAGATGTGGGTCTTCAAAAGAATCTCAAAATAAGTTTATGTTTTCTACATTGGTCGAGAAACCCCTTTCCCTGTTTTAGAACTTAAAGTTTTGTGAATGGAAGGAGATCTCTTCAAACCAGTCGTCCAAGAGACCACAGGCTCAGGCCCACGACCCTAACCAAAACATGGCTAAGATTTGAGCATGCAGCCCTGAGACGTGTTAGAGGATCCATATGACCAGGACCTGGGAACCCTTCGCTAGGTCTGAAAAGAGTTAAGCCATATTTGGCTTCAGAACTTTGAGAGTTTAGAGCTCTGGGACGCTATGACTTTACCACCTTCGGAACCAACCGAAGGAAACCTCTTGGGGTGGTGACCGACGAGGTTGATAGACATTTGGCGGTTCCCTTNTCGTCCAAGAGACCACAGGCTCAGGCCCACGACCCTAACCAAAACATGGCTAAGATTTGAGCATGCAGCCCTGAGACGTGTTAGAGGATCCATATGACCAGGACCTGGGAACCCTTCGCTAGGTCTGAAAAGAGTTAAGCCATCTTTGGCTTCAGAACTTTGAGAGTTTAGAGCTCTGGGACGCTATGACTTTACCACCTTCGGAACCAACCGAAGGAAACCTCTTGGGGTGGTGACCGACGAGGTTGATAGACATTTGGCGGTTCCCTTAACCGTAACTGTGGTATCTGTCCCATTGTTAAACCCTAACCCACTTACCATTTATGAAGTGACGAGAACCGTAGATACGAGGACATTCGGGATCCTCCCTAACCGTTGGATCTACGTCGTGGTCAGTCCGGCGTTGACCACTGCAGGTGAAAAGGAGTGTTAAGTGGGTAGAACCCCTGAATGTCGAACTCGCGAAGTAACGAGAGTCATGTTGAGGAAAATATATGAAATGATCTTAAACATTTTCAGATCTCTCTTGGCTAAAGCAAGATAGACAGGAATATCACCCTATGTTTATAGCCATCAAAATTGGTATCCTAATTCACAAGTATTGTTTACAAGTGCTTAGGCTGGTTTTTTTATAAATAAAATCTTGCTGAAAATTTCATTATTTATGTAATTTTTTGAACATAATAGATGTTGAAATAAATATAGAGACAGAAGTAAAGACACCAAGTCAATAATCAAAATAGATGAGAATTAGATGCCCCCGATGAAACATACAAAATGACTTCTGACAGAAAGTTAAAAACTGAACTTTAAAAGTTGGATCAGCTTGCCACTGATTGTTTCCCACTCTACTCTGCACAATAGCCTTTGTCAGTCATGAAATCTAACTCACAAACAGACAAGTCTACACAGACTATCAAAGATAGATCAACACCTCTGAAAAACAAGTGTCTGAATGATGTAATTCAACCCTGAATCTTGTTGTCTACAATAGGACCCTGCTATCATAAAAAAAAATAGGCTTCTAATGAATTAAAGAATGAATGAAAACTAAATTATCTCAACAAAACTCAAAGAGAAAACCTTAGTATACTTCTCCTTCTATTCTCTTCTTGTTCCTCCTTTTCCTTTTGTCTTTAAGCAAATTAGAATTGGTTGAAGTAGTTGAACTACTTCTTTAGTTAAGTTAACTAAAACTCAACCAATTTTTTAGTTAAGGGGGAAAAGTAATAAAATCATAATAAAGGTTTTTAAATAAATAATAGCTAGTAGGTGGAACCCCTTGTGACTCCCTTTAGTTCTTTAACAATCATAACACAACTAGTTAATCAAACAAAACATCCCTCCTTGTGACTCCTATCATCACTTTCATATTTTGACAATTTATATCAATGATAATTAAAATTATTTCCAAAAATATATTACCCATATATCCAAAAATGAGTGTGTTGTCCAAAATTTCAGAAGTCAACTGTTCTCAACAATTAATAAATAAAAAATTAAAATCCATATTTGTCACTCTGGGAGGAAATCTTTCCCTTGTTTTTGTTGTCACCTTTTGATCTCTCTGAATTTGCCTTAGGTTGTGTGGAGTCTTTAGGGCTAATCTCACTGATCACATGAAAGAAATCATCTCTCAAATGCATGCGGGAGGACATAGATTTATCATATTCATTTGAGGGTGAGGAAGGGGTAGCAATGGCTTTTCCTTTGTCAGGAGCAAGGTGGGCCTCGGTTTTTAACCTTTTTCTTGCATAGGAAGACTGTATTGGTGAGTGGACAGGGGAAGCTTGGACAATTTGATTAATAGGTGGAGGAGCAGGTACAGACAAGTTAGGCCAACCACGATGTTGGGAGATTGTCGGGTGTACAATCTCTTTCCATTCGTCGTTTACGGGGACTTCAGGTTGCAGTGAGACATGAGGAGGCACTAGGATACCAGGGACCTATGGGGCTTGGAAGGGAGGCCTTTCAGGCCTAGGTTGGACCACTCCTTGCCCAATCCAGTTAAAAAATCTAGCTTGAAATAGATGGCCTAACTCTTGCGAGTCTGCATCAAAGTGTATAGAGAATCTTGGCCTTCTAGGGTCCCTGTTCCAATTTCCTCTTCCTCAGTTACCCCTGCCATGACTACGTTTGCTGAAAAAGATCATTCCTGTATGCATAATTGATTAGAAAATAGTTTCCTTAACAACCATACATGACAATTCTTTTAAATATGAAATAAAATTTGGCTCAACAACATGTCAGACTCGTGCAATCCAATCCATACAAATCGTTTAATAGTTGTCAATGAGCAGGGGGTGAAGGTTCTAGGATATGTGAGGGGTTGTATTGAGCGAAAAATGTTAAAATGATGGGGAAAAGATCATGATTACTACTCACAGACATCAACAATCAACTGTATCGTAACCCAAAAGAATATATCACTGTAATTCATCTTTGTGATCCTTTAACTGTCATAATACAAAACTTATCCTTATTATAATTAAATTTTAGGAACAGGGAGGAAAATTGTAATGTGCAAAAAGTGAAATAATGGCAGGGGAAAAGAGTGAATATTGTTCGAAAAACCAATTAAGTAATCCATAAAAATAGTTTTGTATTGAATACAACTATTCCAACACCAATTAAACAATTACTGTGACCACTTAAACAATTACTGTATGTTAAAAATTGTTCACTGTCCCACATCCAATTTCTTTACAAACTTTCAATTAACACAATGTATAATCATACTCAGAATCGTCATGAATTTCACCCATCTTATTAAAAGAATTTTGTTTCTTTTCATTTACTTCCCTTTCATATTTAAACAAAATCCAAGGAACACATAGTCATGTTGCTTCAACTCTGTTCAACATAAAAAAAAAACATCAACCACTGCCCATAATTTAATTTCTCAATTCAAACATAGACACATGTCTTTCCTGAGTTGAACAGACTCTTTTAAAACATGCCCGATTTAATTCCTTTGAGAAATTTAACAATTAAATTCGCAATGAAACCATACTATCAAAACCCCATTCTCATATCTGATGGTGTAATAAAACAAAATGAAGCACAATGTCTACATAAATCATATGCAGTAGACAACCAAGACATAGTTATCAACTCTTCAACTTGCAATAATCTCGATCGGGACAAATTAAACACACAGCAAACACCAACTTCAATGTATACCACGTTGTAGGAACACACAGACCAACGCATAATGAAAAGAGGCATCTATGTGATTGTACATATCCAATTACTCCCAATCAAACCATTTATAACAATGTTGAGTTATCGATTCAACTGTCACAACAAAAGGAGGCAACGACTATATGCCCATTATCATTTCCAAATACAACTCTCCAATTAACCTGATCAAACAGAGACGAGCCAACAATCAAAGCCACTGTCAATACTACTCAACCAACTTATGACAGTCAACAAGATGCCTGACAGGGTGCAACTGGTTTAGTTTATCAAAATCGGGCTCTGTAACTAATGAATAAAATAATCAAGGGTTCGCTCGGTGGAACCAAACACAGGGAGATTGGAGGTAAACCATATCGACAGTAGGTGAGAGCCTTCGAGACAAACACAGTGGAACCACAAGCCTCATAACCTTTACCTTGTAAGATAGGTGACATTTCGACACCAAGTAGGGTAGACCATGATGCAGAGTTGCAGAGATTTTTTACTGGCTAGTAACCAACACCAAAAACACGCAGAGGCATAACCCTCGTGTTTTTTCGCAATAGCCAAATAATGTTGATAGAAATGCAGAGCCCAGGTACTACCCAAAACCCTAAATCATGCTTCTTGGCATAATAGCCACCCCATAACCAACTCTGTGGATACCAATAACGTAAAATGATCCCACGACCAGGTGAAAAAGATATGCAGTGACCAAAAGGTGGCTGAAAACATACACAACCACCCCATAGCACCAAATACAATTGGGTGTGGTTACCATAACTGTGAGGAGATGGTCAACAAGGCTAAATAGAGTGAAACCCTCCAACAAAAAACCCATAAAGACAACAGGGAGCCATCACAATTTCCACCACATAGAACAACCAATGAAATCGCAACTTGAACCATCGATTTTTCCAGTTTCAACGAATAACACACTCAGTCATTCCAGAGATAACATCACATGTTTACAAAGTTTCCAACCTCATGAAAACACAGACCAACACATTACCGAGCCAAGGTTCATTTCATACACAGAGAAAATTCATGGATGGGCGAAAAGAACCATACATGTAACCAATGGCCTTAAAAATGCGAGCTTGGTCGAGCAATTCCTTCCACGCATGAATCTCGAAGCTTAACCACAACAAAACCAAAATGAACAATAACCATGCTAGGGTGACGACCCAGTGGGAGAAGTATGGAGTGATGTGCATTTACTGCACGTCGCTTCCATCCCCCATCTCATTCAATTACGTAGTACACGACATCCAGTCAAACCATTAATCCATGCCATTAATCCATGCATCGAAACTTGCACACATTGCTTTCCAATTGTGCCACCCAATCCATATTAACCATTTCCAAAACCATACAATTACATATATCAAATGCGCCCAATATAACTCAATACAAATCATATAGCCACTAACATTGCTAGTTAGGACTAACATCAATTTATTTAAGTCTCAATTGCACATAGTATAGCATAGCATAGTTTCCCTTCTTGGATTTTTTTTATAAGTTCATTTCCATTTCTCTTGTTTCTTGTTGTTACTAACATGTATCTTGTGCAGGTGTGACAGGTAATGAATCATGGCTACAATAGCAATGTAATAATAGTGAATATAACCCATTCATAACATGGATTTTAGAGCTTACAGTGACAAAATCAACACATAAAATGCATTATTCATCTGCCATTATGTTGCAAACAAAACCAATATTTCATCATCAATCATGTAGAACCCTGTAAGCAATATCAAAACAACAACATAAAATGTGTAATAAGACTATCTATGATCCTCCAATCTACAAGGGGGTCCCACCTACTAGTATTAAATATCATTAACTTAGTTTAAATAATAGGCATTAGCAATACTTTGCAGGAGAAATCCTCGTTGTGATTTTTATCGTCAACAAGATGTAGATCTGAGGATGCTTTAGGAAATTTCTTAGCCGTTGGATCTAAGTCGCAGTCAATCCAATGTTAACTACTTCAGGAGAAAAGGAGTATTGAATGGGTAGAACACTTGAATGTCGAAGCCACAAAGTAACATGAATCATCGATCCGAAGATGCTTCGGGATTCCTCTTGACTATTGGATCTAGACCATGGTCAACTCGATGTTGACCACTTCAGGAATAAAAAGGAAATCACATAGCAGATTCCTCGAATGTCGAAGTTGTGAAGCAACACAGATCGTAGATCTATGGATCTACGAGGACCCATCTCAACCATGGGATATAAAAGGTATTGGGAGGTTGCTGGCGGGAGTTCGGACTTCAAAGCTCCGGGAGATTTCGCAGGTAGGAGAAACTAGGGACTCTCGGAGGTTGTTAGTCCGTAGTGACGTGGGACGATGACGTCACCTAGGGTGACGTAGAACCATGTTTGACATGCCATGTGTCGCCTTGATTCGTACTTATTACAGACCTTGTATGACCATTGGAACATGACACGTGTCACCCATTGATGGGGCCACGTGTCATCTCTGCCCTTTGTCGTGTGTCATCCCCTTGGCGCATGCTTGTTGGGTCAAACGCTAGTGGAGTAGCCGGAACTCCAGGAGTTTGGGAAGATTAGGAGGCTGGAGCGCGAGGGTTAATTCAGCCGAAGGCTCAGACCCACTTGTCCTCGCCTCTACGTTTAGTGTGTCGCCACATGTAAGTGTGGACCCTTCGGGAGTCCAAGAATTCAGAAATTCGAAGGATTGGAGTGGTGTGTTTGGATGAATTGAAATGAGCCGAAGGCCCGGATTTACCTTCCCGCTCCTGCACGCAGTCGGACAATTTTAAATATAATTAATTAAATGAAAAATGACCCTCTCCGGGGCTCCGACAATTTGGGAGATTTGGGTTCCTAAATACATGTGGAGGAATTCTGCCTATTATAGTGCAAGTTGTAAGTTGGGAAAATCTCGACCCAACCATAGAACAAGTGCTACAACTTTGGGAATCCTACACCCAATGACACCTCGATGTAGGTCTCGTACTTGGGGATGACTAAGGTCACTCCTGGGTGGCGATCCCAGAGACCCTAGGGGGAATGGAAAGGATGAAAGGAAGTGTAAGGAGAAGTCCCCCAAAAGGTCAAGTGATGGAAGAAATGATTGGTTGAAAATGATGAGTGAAAATAAGTAAATAAGTGAAAAGATAGTTGTCAATGCACCTGTACCTGCCCGAAACACAAGAAAAACACCTTGCAATGCTATGTGTTAGTGTGGATCAACAAGTTAAGCTTGTTGTTCCTAATTTGCAGCAGTGGATGACAACTTATATCAACGAAATGAAGCATCCAAATCAGCATATAAAGCATAAGATCAATAGGCAATATCATCAATGAATTTAGCAATCACTTGTGACTTAAACATAACACTTTAAGACTGAATAAAAGAAAGTTGTTATAAAATGATTTTTTGCAATAAATTATCAGCCTTATGGATGTAGCATTCAATGACATGAAGCAACTAAATCAACCACACAAAAGTGCCCAAAACTAGCTTGAGTAGTGCACCCTAGTTAGTGAAATTAATGGCTAAAAAATGGAGGAAAGTTAGGGGGTAGTTAGTGAGATATTAGCACCTAGTGTTAGTGATTTTATGCAGCGTAATCGCAGTAGAAAACTAGTTAGTACAGAAATGAGAACTTATGGAAGAAAATGGACGCCCTAACGGAAGAATAACCCCCAAGGCATCAAGGTCACTATCCAAAAGAGAAAGCTTGTAAAGGTTGAAATTTCACGTTTTTCGAGGCCAAAGTTTTGTATCTCCAATGCAAATTTAAAATTGATTAGTGCCTTACTATTGGGTTTATGGGGTCAATGAAGAAGATGGCTTGGCTAAACACTTGGGGCTGTACACCCTTGTACTTCCCAAGTGTAGCTAAGACAATCTAGGAAATGCCAAGAGGGTGTACGCCCTTGTACTTCTCTTGGCACAACCTTGAAAAATGTATTTGACCTAGAAGAAAAACTTGGATTAAAAATGTTTAATCCACAAAATCCCTAGGGGTGTAAGCCCTTTTACTTCCTAAGGTTTTCAAAACAAACCAAGATGACCTTAGAGGGTGTACGCCCGTGTAGTTCTTCAAGACAACTTGTGAAAAATGCCCTTCCTTAAGCAAGAGAAAAAACCTTGGGGAGGGTGTATGCCCTTATACTCCTCCAAGGGTTCTAACTAACAGTAGTTATGGAAAAAAGCAAGACAAAATATAATAAATGCAGATTTTTCCTTACCAATTCCACAAAAAAGCTAGATCAAACCCTAATCTTCCAAGTTAATTCCATCCACATGCATAAGAAAAAGTCTCCAAGCCTAGCGCATCACTTCTCCACCACAAATAGAAAAGATATACCATAACACTTGCACAAGAGATGAAAAAGGCCAAGAGGGCCAAAAATTTCAGACCAAGTCTTTCTCCACGAGGGAGAGTTATGTTTAAAATGAGATCTTATGATCTCTATTTATACAAAAGTTAGCTAACATAGCTTGTCCAAAAAATAAGGAGTAAAACACAAGATTAGGGGTCAACAACCTTAATCTTTCCCCCTTAACACAATAATGTTAAACGATTCACTTAAAATTTCATCTTTTCCACAAATTAAACCCTAACTTAGGATGATGTCACCCCTTTAGGGGACTTTTTTTCCACTTTGAGGAGGTCGTTGGTGTTGGAGAAGCATGGAAGGGCCTCCCAAGGCCATGTGTCAAACATCTAGGTGATCTCATCTTGATGAAAACCCTATGCTCCTCAAAACGTCCAAGTGAAAATGAGTTGCACCTCACCACCAAGCCCTAGCCCCCATAGTCATGACGTCATGCTAAAAAAATGGGACGTTTTGCCCCTCCTGGGAAAATCGTTTGGAAAGAAATGGATTGGCTAGGTCATCCAAGTCATCATCAAGGCCGTCCAAGTTATCTTTCTCTCATCTGACATGCAGGCTCCTAACATCCAACCTGTGGGCTTGTAACCCCATGGAAGCCCAAGATAGGCTTGTTCTCCCAAAATTGTCCACCAGCTAGGTCCTGCAAAGGAAAATGAACATGCCCTCCAAGGATGTCAAGTCCTAGCATCATGATAAGTGGATCCAATCAATAAATAATCCATCTAAGCATGTGCATCAAAGATTACTATATCAAACAATTAACAACTCAAAGACATTATTGACTTGTCAAGCTTAAGTATGGGAGGGTTGACGAGGTGTCCTATTGGGTAGGTCTTGCCCTAGGTCAAGGAGAGTCTCCAAGAGGTCCCTCTCTAATCCATGTAAAGTGTATGAGGTGGATGGGGTCAAGACTCAATGAGCATAGGGATCATGACATACTAGGGGTCATAATGTCTATTCATGGGTGCCTTTGTAGAGGGTGTGTGGTACCTTCATTCGCAATGCACTTTTTCCAAGCATATAATTTGCCTTTTATCTTTCTTTCTTTATATTTTCTTTAGCACAAGGAGAGGTTGAAGGTCATTGCCTTGGTGTGGTGACCAGATGGTGGCAATATCACCCACAAATTCCTAATGGAAATGAGAATGTTGGCTCGTGATGAGACCTCCTTTCTCTCAACCATGCAACTGAGAGTCACTGCCCTGGTTTGGTGACCAGATAATGACAATGTCATACCACTAGATATCCATGGACGTGATAGGTCAGCTCATGATGAGACCTCATATCCTTCAATCTACCTTTCAGGGATTTCTTTGTTATATTATGGGTCCCCTTTTATTCAAAGATAAGTGTTTTATTTCTTTCTTGGGTGATCCCTGGGAGAAACACATGGAAGGTTCATATATGGTTTTTATCTTTAAACCAACACCAAGCCCCTTGGGCCTTTATCCCCTTATTCCCATAGAATGAGGGACAACCCCTTCTTGTGTCAATACACCCTAAAATCCCAAGAGATAAGGAAACAAAGGGGAATAATGATGGAAAATGGTAAGTATGGTTGGGAATGGTACGATGGATCAATAAGGGATTTCCCTGTAGCAAACTCATTCCCAAAGAAGACCACTTACTAGGGCACAATGTCAACCACCAAGGTGAAGCAGGGCAAAAGACATATCGTCCAAGCACATATAATGAAATCTAGAGCAATCTAAGATACGACATAATCAAATGGCTTAGGTATTGAAATGATGCTCACCATAATACTGACTTGTACCTCATGGAGCAAGGCCCACTGCCTTCCGGAAGCCAACTGGTGTGGTGGATGCCATATGTAAACCTGTGACCATCTGTGGTGGTGACTGGGTTTTTCATCTGTGCAAAGGGGTATTGTTGGTCATGTAATCTCTCGGCACTCCATATCTGCAACCTGAGGGCCTCAAGACATCATCTCCTTAGTTATCCACAAAATGGGGATAACACCGCCGAAGTTCGAAGACTTAGGTGCTAATTAATATTAATAAATCCAAGTGCCTTCGAGATTTTGGTAAAGAGTGGGATTTCGCTATGTTTATGGTTAATTAACTTAGGAGACCTATAGGAGCTAGACAAATGTCAACTCCGGGTTGGAAGAGTCTTTGTATACTATAATGATGTGTAGTGTCGAGTGACAGGGAGCCACGTGGGTGTAAGGGACTCCATTTAATGAAGGATTAAAGAACCTTGAAGGGCCATAACTTGCAATCCAGAGCTCAGATTTGAGCATGGTAGCAGTGGTTGGAAAGCTCTTGACGAACGGAATAGGATGGAGATCTCGGGAAGAAGATTCAAGATGATTAAGGAAAGATAAATTTTGACGCCCCATCCCTTGAAAAGGGACTTTAGGGGTCGGGTGTCTTACATGGATATTTAGATTCAGATTGGGCTGGAAACGCAGTTGATAGTGTTCAAATATTCAATGTGCTCATTTTAACCATAGACAATATCAATATTGTCACCCAACCATAGGCACGTAGCCACCCTCGATCACCTTAACCTTTTCTAGATAGAATGATTCTGAAAAGCTACACTAGAACCAACAGATAAACCCTAGCTGCAGCAATAGCACGAGATGGAACTAGGAAACACCATCCAGCTGCAACAACACAAGACAAGGAGAGTGCACCTTCTCCAAGGGTAGCGCACAAGTGAGAGAGTCTCCACAACGATAGAACAAGAACAATACTCAACTACAGCAGTTGCAGTTTCACTTCTTCCCCAAATCTGCACCTTTAAGAAATCCACCAATATACTCCAAGATGTCACCAAGAATACCAACAAGAGATACTAGAAGGTAGGGCGCATATCTTAGGCTAGATAGTGCTAGAGAGAGAGACCAAGAATCACCCCAGAAGATGCACCTTCCTTTCTTGCAACTGCAGCTCCAAACTTGCGCTATACTTTACTGAGAGAAAGTGAGTGAAGCAAGTGTGTACAAATGAGCTCAAGCACCTCCTATTTATAGTGGTTCTTGTCATCTGTCTAGGTCGACTTGTCCTTCTAGAAGCTAATACTTTAATATTAATTATTTTATTGAGCCGACTTGTCTTCTAGGGTTTTTACACATCCGTTTAGGATTTCTCTGGCTTATGGAATATTATATTCTAGTCAAAGGTTACACATGGAGGTTAGTACCTCCCGCAGCTACCATAATATCAAAAAACAGGAAGAGTACTTCTAGGTGTTGTTTCAGCTTGGGTTCAGGCATGATCTCCTGGTACAACAGAAAGCAAAAATTAGTAGCTCTCAGTTCAACAGAAGTCGAGTACATGGCAGCGATCCAAACAAGTTGTGAAGCCCTTTGGCTTCGTAAAATTCATGTAGACCTGTTTGACACAAAGTTGGATCCTACTATAATATACTGTGATAATGAGAATTGTATTAATCTCTCAAAGAATCCAATATTTCATGATAGATCCAAGCACATTGAGATCAGGTACCACTTCATCAGGGACAAAGTACAAGAAAGGGTAGTAAAGCTTCAATACATCTCTACAAATGAGCAAGTTGCAGATATCCTTACTAAAGGATTGCCTAAAGGAAAATTTGAGTACTTCCGGGAGAAATTGGGATTCGTAGAGAATAATTTCCTCACTAAGAGGGAGTCTTAGAATCCTTATAGTGAAGACAAGTTTCTTATGTAGTGAAAACACAAAAAGTAAGTTTAAGTTATCCCAATGAAAGAATAAGTCCCAACTATTGATTTAGATCAAGATCTAATGGTTGGGATGGATTTGCTAAGTACTCACATGGATCTCCAAGAGACTTAAAAGGGAGCAAGGCAATACACTAAAAAAAGGGCAAGAAAGCTCGAGCTAGACGAGGGTTAGACCAACAAAGTCGAAGGAAGGAAGTCGTACAGTTGTACGGCTCCATACTATCAAACTCGTAGGTAATGGGTACGACTGAGCTAGGTTCGATCAGATACAATAAAGTCGTGATTCAGAGAGGCCGAGACAGAGCCATATTCACCTGCTCAAGGAAGGGGTTGATTTATCGACCATCTCAGAGTTGTAGAGAGACAGTAAAGAAGCTTATTCGTACAATGAGGAGAAGATTTGTACAACAAACATAGTACTTGATTCGTACAACAAATAGGAAGGATTGTCAAATGTCTCTGGCCGTTGGGTGGTTGTTCTCTTTTGTGCATTTTATTTCATATAATATTCACAATCCATACCCATAGAATATTATCGAGTTTTGACAGCCTTTAAAAGCCTAGTTGATATTAAGGCAAATGAAGTTGTTTCATTAAAAGTTGGAATGCTTGGTATAAATGGAGGGAGAGAGGGGTTCCATACATCTCCCACCTCCCATGAAGTATGTAACCATAATCCATTGCTTAACCATGATAATCAAGCTCAAGGATAAGTGACGCATAAACATTAAAGTGATAGGATGGGCAATAAAGCCATCATGATTCTTTGTAACTCCTCAATTTCACATGCATGAAGTGAATTGTAATAATCTTGAAGGGATGGAATGGAGTGACATAGGTGGGATTTCATTTTGATTCTAGCCCTCAACAAGTGATTTGGATACATCGACTATAACATACCCAACTCCCAGACTGAGTTTTGTTACGTCTAAATCAACTAACATATCAATTCAAATGCAGAAAAATGTGCATACTGTTAGAATATGAAAGATGTGTGCTCGTTTTACCATTGACAATACCCTTGTCACCCAACCATAGGCCGAAGCCACCCTTCAAGCACCTTAATCTTGACAGAGAATCACTTCGGAAGCAAACCCTAGGCTAGATAGCCAAACAAAGGGTATCGCACATTTCCCCAAGGATAACGCACCAATAAGAGTTGATCAGATAGTCCAAACCCTAGCCAAGAGATAGTCCAAGCCAAAATGTAACTGCTCGCTGCAACAACTGCACCAGCAGCTCTCCAAAACTGCGCACAAGACTGCAACTGCACTGCGTAGAACTGGCTCTCTGCAACCGCTGAGATGTGTCAAATGAGAGACTGGCGCCCTGTATTTATAGCACTGGTTCTGGCAGACTTATTGGGGCCGACTTCTTATTCTGGGTATATGTCTGTTCAGTATATTATTATTTCTTCTGGACGAATTCTTCTCTTGGAGGCTAATAACCTAATATAAATTATCTTCTTGAGCCGACAAGTCTTCTAGGGTTATTAGCCAACTCATTAGGGTTTCTTCTTGCTTCCCGGAGTATTCTATTCTTGTCAG
>SNQJ01S0013987.1:4786-17584 GCA_010110895.2 Picea sitchensis
AAAAAAAAAAAAAATCGAAAAAGCCACATTGATGCAGGAGCATCGCTCACTCATCAAGCGAGCTAGCGTGTGGAGCAGAGAACAGCTGGACAAACCAACAAACTTCTTTTTTGAATTTCACCTTGATATGGTTGCGCCAAACATTAATGTATTGATGTGAAGAAGCGCACTTGTATTGTAAATGGACCTTCAGCCTTTAAGCTCTCGTCCTTAAATAGATAGGAAGGCATTTATTAGTTTTAATGCTGTTAGATAGCAATTAATTAAAGATTTGATAGTTGTAGAATTCGAGAGGGCAAATGGAATATAGGCACCCTCCTTTGTACATTGTATCAGATGGAGAGCCATTATAACAAACAGGATCAAGGGAGAGCCGAGTAGAGAACCTGTGGAGAACACCCATGTACAGATTGAATTAATAGAAGAGAGTCTTTGATTCAGCTTCATGGTTTGTGTTGTTTCTCTGTGTTGATATTATGCTCATGAATGTTTTCTTTCTGGTATGCATTTGCTTTTGAATATGCTGTGTATGTGATTTCATAGTTGAATTGGAATCTGTGAGAGAGGGGAGAATGAGTTTCAATTGTTTCTCTGTCTGAGCCAGGAGATTCCTGCATTGAGTGCAGTGAAATTCATCCGCATAGAGTGCGTTGATGAGGCCAGACAGTTGAACTCTTATTCTCGTCTACCCATAGTTGAATTGGGTTATTAGAGCAGTGCAGGGGAAGTGCAGGCCAAGGGTGGAGTCTTAGCAGCCAGTCTGAGAAAAGGTTGACAAAGACTACTGTTGTTGGAAGTGCACAGAGTCCAGAAGTTCCAACACTTAGAGAGTGATTGCACGTCGAACGCAAGGAGTGCGCCAACCTTCAGTTGAAGGAGTGGGAGAAATCAAGCTCAGGAAGGATAGGTCCTTTCCGTTACAGTGGGAACAAACCCAAGAGAAATATGACAAGGAAGAGCCTGGAAGCAGAGGAGATCTTCAAGGAGGGAATCAAGAGCCATCGCATATCGACATTCGACGGTTGACGAGGTGAGGCACAGACTCGTTGAAAACGCGAGTCGTGATTTCCCGAGTTATTCGGAGCCGTTGATATCCACAGGATAGGTGGCGTGAGATCTCGAGAGATCGGGGTTCGACGTTCGAGGTTTTCAACATCAAGAAAAACTTGCATCGTGGATTCGCGATCCACGAAACCTCGACGGAGACGTGGCATTGTGGGACCACGAGATTTAGTGGAGGACAGGTGTCACTGTATCAGAGTTCGGGATTCAGAGTTTGTGGCGCAAGTGTATCGCGGCATCGCAAGTGCTGATTTCCCGATAGGGAAATCCTCGACACGTGGAAGTGTTGATCGTTGACCCATCAGGGTTCGGGGGTTTGAGTTGCACGAGATTATGTGAACGAGTTTCGCGATACCGCGAAACCCGATCTCCCGAGAAGCGAAGGGGAGATCGCCGAAGGAGAGCTGTGGGTAGAGAAAACTCCCGAGAGGAGTTGGAAGAGCCTTTGACTCTTCGGGCCTGAGTCGAAGAAGGTCCTGGTGAAAGCAGGTTGGACTGTGAGGGTCGCGACTCTGCATCAAGTGGTATCAGAGAACGAGAAGAGTTCTCTTTGTTTCGGTAGCAGAAAGAAGCGGATTACACCATGCCGCCTAGAAGAGAAAGGCAGTCACATGATCGAGAAGACAGGGACGCCCGAAGAAGAGGTAGGCCGGCAAGGAATCCAGAGATGGAGCACCAGATGTGAGATCTCCGAGCAAGGCTCGAGGAGATGGAGACTGCACAGAGACACGGAGCTGGTGCTGGAGAGTTCAGTGATTCCGAGGTGGAAGAGGAAGTTGGACATGAAGAAGAGGTCTCAGCAGAGGACGCCTCGATCGAACGAGTGATAAGAGCTATCGCTAGGATGAGCTCAAAGATAAAAATGGACATTCCCGTCTATGAGGGGAGTCTAAATGCAGAAGAGTTGCTGGATTGGATCCGAGCACTCGACACCTACTTCGACTATGAAGATATCGAAGAGGACAAGAAGGTAAGGCATGATGTAACCAAATTGAAAGGACATGCAGCCTTATGGTGGGATGAGTTGCAGGCGGATAGGCGCTGCAAAGGAAAATAGAAGATAAAGAGCTGGGATAGGATGATCGCCAAGATGAAAGCGAAATTCATCCCCAGAGATTACCATATCACACTGTTCAGGTGAATGCAGAACCTGAGACAGAAGTTGATGACGGTGAAAGAGTACACCGAGGAGTTTTACAGACTCAACATCAGAGCAGGTCATCGGGAGAGCGATGATGAAAAGGTGGCGAGATATCTGAATGGTCTAAGGTATGACATTCAGGATGAGTTAAGCATGCTAACCATCAGGACAGTGGAAGATACTTACCAGATGGCTCTGAAAGCCGAAGAAAAGATGAATCGCAAACAAGGACAGCGAGGGCGAGGCAGGAGTCATCCTAGAGGCAAGGCAATTGCTCAAGATAGAACTCAGAAGCCCAAGGAAGAATGGCAAAGACCTCAGGGTAAGGTTGAAAGAGGTGGAACCTCACAACAGAGGCAACAATATGCTGAGCCGAGGAGACAACATGCATAGCAGGGTGGTGGATATACCGACGCCAACGCTATTCCTCGTACCAGAGGTAGAGGAAGAGGCCGTGGAGGAATCATCACATGTTTTACATGTGGAAAGGACGGACATAAAGCTGTTGACTGTCCAGATAGGAAAATGGACAGAGGAGAAACTCACATCACTGAGGCGTAGAGGCGTGATGCTGAGACAGAAGATGCAGACAGCGGAAGATCGATTGGGATGCATAAAATTATTTTGACACCTAAGAAAGAGGTGGAAAGCTCAGTGCAGAGGAGCAGACTGTTCAGAACGGCTTTCACAACCAAGGACAGGAAATGCAAGGTCATAGTTGATAGTGGGAGCACCGATAATCTCGTTTCGTCCGAGATGGTGGAAAAACTGGAGCTGGAAACAACTAAGCACCCGAGTCCATATAAAGTCTCGTGGTTACAGAAAGGAAACCAGGTAAGTGTCACAAAACAATGCTTAGTTAAATTCAAGATTGGGAATTACCATGATGAGATTTTGTGTGATGTCATTCCCATGGATGTATGTCATATATTGTTGGGTAGACCATGGCAGTATGACCGAAATGTGGTTCATGACGGGAGGATGAACACATACACCTTGGAGAAGGATGGGAGGTTACATAAGTTGCTTCCGATAAAAGATAAAGAAGTGAATCCGGAAGTAAACAATACCATACTTCTCATGAGTGGGAAAGAGCTTCTCACAGAGATGGAGAAGGATGAAGATCCACAATTCTTTGTTGTCAGGAAGCCGAGAATTGTCCTGACAAGCACAAGAGTGGACGATTTTCCAGATGAGATTCAGGAACTGCTGGGAGAGTTCACTGACATCATCGTGGACGAACTACCTCGTTCGTTGCCACCGATGCGAAGTGTGAGTCACCATATCGACCTCATACCCGGAGCAAGTTTGCCGAATAAGGCAGCATACAGGTTGACACCTCAGGAGAATGAGGAAGTCAAAAGGTAGGTACAGGATCTGCTGGATAAAGGACTAGTGAGGGAAAGTTTGAGTCCATGTGACGTTCCAACGGTACTAAGTCCAAAGAAGGATGGAGGCTGGAGAATGTGTACAGACTCCAAAGCGATAAATAAAATTACCATCAGGTACAGATTTCCACTGCCGAGAATGGATGATTTGATGGATTGCCTAAGTGGGGCAAATTATTTTTCGAAGATTGATCTCAAGAGCAGATACCATCAGATCCGGATGAGAGAAGGATATGAATGGAAGACAACATTAAAGACAAACGAGGGTTTGTACGAATGGCTGGTCATGTCGTTTGGTTTGACAAACGCGCCGAGCACATTTATGAGGCTGATGAATGAAGTCCTGAGGGAATTCATTGGCAAATTTGTGGTTGTATATCTGGACGACATATTGATTTTCAGCAAGACCAAGGCTGAACATTTGAAGCACTTAGCCATTGTGATGAGGAGGCTACAGCAGGAGAAGCTGCTGATCAATATGAAGAAGTGCTCATTCATGCAGACATAACTCATTTACTTGGGTTTTGTAATCTCGGCGAATGAATTGAAGATGGATCCAGAGAAGGTAGAAGTGATCAGGAAAGGGCCATCGCTGAGGAATGTTTTTGAGGTAAGGAGCTTTCATGGTCTGGCTAGTTTCTACAGAAAGTTCATTCAGAATTTCAATGGGATTAGTGCAGCAATGATGGATACAGTGAAGAAGCGCCATAAGACTTTTCACTGGACAGCAGAGGCTGAAAGGAGCTTCAATCTGTTGAAGCGGAAGATAACATAGCAACGAATTCTGGTGTTGCCTAATTTCCAGAAAACATTTCAAGTGAAATGTGATGCCAGCGGATATGTTGTTGGAGGGGTCTTGAGTCAAGATGACAGACCTATTGCATATTACAACGAGAAGCTGGATGATGCAAAGCTGAAATACTCCACCTATGATAAAGAGTTCTATGCCCTCATACAGGCATTGAAGAAGTGGAGGCATTACTTAATACCCAAGGAATTCATTTTGTACAGCGATAATCATGCCTTGCAGTTTGTGAGTCAACAGGAGAAGTTGAATCAGAAGCATGCAAAATGGGTAGAGTACATGCAAAATTTTACATTTGTGATAAAACACATTTCAGGAACTGCTAATAAAGTAGCCGATGCTTTGAGTAGGAAATGCTTATTGTTGTAGGAGTTCAGAGTCAAAACCTTGGGTTTTGAAAATCTGAAGGACATGTATGCCGGTGATGCAGACTTCGGGGAAGCATATGAAGCAGCTGAGAATCCAGTTCTCAGGGATCGGAGTCTGTGGCTGGAATATATGATCCAGGAAGGATTGATGTTCAAGGGAAATCAGTTGTGCATTCCGAATTGCTCCATGAGGGAGAATTTGGTGAAGGAAAAGCACAGTGGGGGCTTAGCAGGTCACTTTGGACATGACAAAACATTCGCGAAGCTGGGTGAGTCATACTATTGGCCGAGCATGCACACTGATGTCAAACGGGTTGTTGACAGGTGTCGAATATGTCAACATGCGAAGGGCCGAAAGCAGAACACAGGGTTCTATCAGCCATTGCCCATACCCGAAAGGCCATGGGAAGCCATCAGTATGGATTTTTTTCTGGGATTGCTGAGAACACAACGAGGAGTTGATTCCATCTTTTTGGTGGTAGAAAGGTTTTCAAAGATGGCACATTTCATTCTGTTTCATAAGACCAGCGATGCAACCCACATTGCAAACTTGTTTTTCAAAGAAATTGTCAGATTGCATGGATTGTCGAGAAGCATAGTCTCGGATCGGGATACAAAATTCATAGGTCACTTTTGGAGGACGCTATGGAAAAAGATGGGAACTAATCTGGCATTTAATTTAGCTTATCATCCGCAGACGGATGGGCAGACAGAGGTGGTGAATAGAAGTCTGGGGGATTTACTGAGAAGCTTGGTGACAGAGCACCACAGCAGTTGGGACCAGATATTGCCACAGGCATAATTTTCTTACAATGACTCTATGAACAGGAGTACAGGAAGAAGCCCATTCCAGATTTTGTATGGGACACAGATGAGAGGAGTTTCTGAGCTCAGGGAGTCAGGACAGGCTGAAACTAGTAGTGCAAGTGTAGAAGGATTCGTTGAGGCAATGCAAGAACTTCACACAAAGGTGAAGCAACGACTGATGGATGCAAATCAAGAGTATAAGCGCAGAGCCGATCAGCGGAAGAGACAACTTCAATTTGAAGTTGGTGATCTCGTTCTAGCGCACTTAAGGAAGGAAAGGTTCCCAAGGGGAACATATAACAAGCTCAAGATGAAGAAAATCGGGCCCTGCAGAGTCTTGAAGAAATTTGGGGAGAATGCATATGAGCTTGAGTTACCGGATGGCATCGGGATATCTACGATTTTTAATATTTCGGATTTATACAAATACAGGGCTGGAGAAGCAGAAGCTGAAATTGAAGAACCAGTGATTCAATGGCAGAAACAATTGCCAGTTGCACAGAAGCCTCAGATAGAGTGCATACTGGATAAGCGAGTAGGAAAGAAGACCAGGCGAAAGCAATATTTTGAGTACCTGGTGAAATGGAAGAACCACCCAGTGGAGGATGCCAGCTGGGAAACAGAAGCAGTTATACAGAAGCATGGACACACCGTGCGGGAGATCATGGATAGGAGCCCATGAAATCTTTTGAGCCGAGGAGTATGATGCAGGAGCATCGCTCACTCATCAAGCAAGCCAACGCGTGGAGCAGAGAACAGCTGGACAAACTAGCAAACTTCTTTTTTGAATTTCACCTTGATATGGTTGCGCCAAACATTAATGTATTGATGTGAAGAAGCGCACTTGTATTTTAAATGGACCTTGAGCCTTTAATCTCTCGTCCTTAAATAGATAGGAAGGCATTTATTAGTTTTAATGCTGTTAGATAGGAATTAATTGAAGATTTGATAGTTGTAGAATTTGAGAGGGAAAACAGAATTTAGGCTCCCTCCTTTGTACATTGTATCAGATGGAGAGAAATTATAACAAACAGGAGCAAGGGAGAGCCGAGCAGAGAACCTGTGGAGAACACCCATGTACAGATTGAATTAATAGAAGAGAGTCTTTGATTCAGCTTCATGGTTTGTGTTGTTTCTCTGTGTTGATATTATGCTCATGAATGTTTGCTTTCTAGTATGCATTTGCTTTTGAATATGTTGTGTATGTGATTTCATAGTTGAATTGGATTCTGTGAGAGAGGGGAGAATGAGTTTCAATTGTTTCTATGTCTGAGCTAGGAGATTCCTGCATAGAGTGTAGTGAAATTCATCCGCATAGAGTGCGTTGATGAGGCCAGACAGTTGAACTCTTATTCTCGTCCGCCCATAGTTGAATTGGGTTATTAGAGCAATGTAGGGGAAGTGCAGGCCAAGGGTGGAGTCTCAGCAGCCAGTCTGAGAAAAGGTTGACAGAGACTACTGTTGTTGGAAGTGCACAGAGTCCAAAAGTTCCAACACTTAGAGAGTGATTGGACGTCGAACGCAAGGAGTGTGCCAACCTTCAGTTGAAAGAGTGGGAGAAATCAAGCTCAGGAAGGATAGGTCCTTTCCGTTACAGTGGGAACAAACCCAAGAGAAATATGAACAGGAAGAGCCTGGAAGCAGAGGAGATCTTCAAGGAGGGAATCAAGAGCCATCGCATATCGGCATTCAGCGGTTGACGAGGTGAGGTACAAACTCATTGAAAACGCGAGTTGTGATTTCCCGAGTTATTTGGAGCCGTTGATCTCCACAGGATAGGTGGTGTGAGATCCCGAGAGATCGGGGTTCGGCGTTCGGGGTTTTCAACATCAAGAAAAACTTGCATCATGGATTCGCGATCCGCGAAATCCCGACGGTGATGTGGCATTGTGGGACCACGAGATTTAGTGGAGGACAGGTGTCACTGCATCAGAGTTCAGGATTCAGAGTTTGTGGCGCAAGTGTATCGCGGCATCGCAAGTGCCAATTTCCCAATAGGGAAATCCCCGACACGCGGAAGTGTTGACCGTTGACCCATCGGGGTTCGGGGGTTTGAGTTGCATGAGATTATGTGAATGAGTTTCGCGATACCGCGAAACCCGATCTCCCGAGAAGCGAAGGGGAGATTGCCGAAGAAGAGTTGTGGGTAGAGAAAACTCCCGAGAGGAGTTAGAAGAGCCTTTGACTCTTTGGGCCTGAGTCGAAGAAGGTCCTGGTGAAAGCGGGTTGGACCGTGAGGGTCGCGACTCTGCATCACACATGAAAAAGTTGAGTATGCTAACATTAAATTTAATATATACTTTAGTATGTAATTTTAGATGGGACGAATTTTAAGTTATCCTTTTTATTGTAGAAAGCTTGTGTCTGCCATATGTTTCCTCATTGTAGTAGTAAGCCTATGACGTATGAAAGCTACATGCAAATAAAAATTTATTTATAATATTTGTTAATTATTTTTTTATTTTCTTAAAATTATAATAAGACTTTAACACTAATGAAATATCGATTAAATTCAAATAAAAGATGAAATATTAAGAAAATTCAAATAAATTGTTAAAAAAGAAATTCAAAAATTACAAACAAAACATCTCATACTTAATATGGTAAATTTAGTTTATATTTTTATAAACTTTTATATATGTAATTTTGGTTTCGATAAATTTTGAGCTGTCATTTTGCTTTGTAGTAAGATAAATTTTGAGTTGTCCACTTGTTGCTAGTAAGCTTGAGTATGACTTGTTCTTCATCGTTCTTATAGTAAATGTGTGTATGAAGTAAGATGTAATAGAAATCTATTTTATTTCATGAAATTTGTTAATTAATTTTTTATTTATTTATAGTAATAATTTTCTATTATTATTTCAAAACTTATGAAATTTAATGAAAGTGAAATTCCAAATAAACAATAAAAAAATAAGGAAATTCAAATAATTGATAAGTAATATTTTTTTTCTAGAAGAATTTTTTTTCATTGTATTATAATACGGTTTTGTAACTAAAAAATACAATTTAGTGCTATTACAAAAAAAAAATTTACTCTTCCATTCACATCTAACTATTTCAATGACCACAAGTATAATAAAAGATTCATATTTGAGTCTCCACATCCATTCCAGCTAACAGTTTATCGATCTTATACTATATATAAAATAAACTATATAAAACAACAAGTCAGGGACTATGATTTTAAAGACTATAATAGAGTAATACACTTTGGGGGTCTCTCGTGTCCATCTGTCCAAAGATGATATATCAAAACATTTGTCTCCTCATTTGTTTCTCAGTAAACATGTGAGAAGCAAATCTGAGTGAAGGCCTTGATGAGATAAATAATCCTGTCTTTCTAGCATTCAAGCGCAATGACTTGTAGCTTACCTTTGTTGTTTAACCAATAAATGATGATCTTGGAATCTCCCATTACTTGTAGTTCCAAAATATTGTGTCTAGTAGCCATTAGAAGGGTAGCCCACACTCCAAGGCGTTCATCTTTGGTATTAGAACCTGCTCCATAGTTAAAAGTCCAAGTGATATTTGTGTGATCCAACCTTTTTATTAGACCGCCAGCGCCACAGTGAAGTCCAGCATTTTGAGAAGCGCCATCAAACCAGACAATGTTCCATCCAAGGTGTAAAGTAGATTGAATGAACCAAGAAGTATGTATCATCCTGTTCCTTGGAATCTCCAGATCACCCAATATATAAAGCAAATAGATTTAATGGAGGAAGGTGTGTTCTCAAAGATCACCTTGTTGCGAACCAACCATATATACCAGCAGACCAAAGTCGGGAGCTGAGATAATTTAAATTCCTCAATTGACCAGTTCTCCAAACAAGCATGCAATGTGGAGCCTTCCCATGTAGTCTGTAGCTTAAGGGTGAGGATAAGCCTATGCCAAACAAATTTAATAAAATCGTAATCTAAATACAGATGGGAGATAGTTTAAGAGTGAATACATATTGGCTCCCTCCTAGCCTCGATGAAGAAAATTATCCCAGATCAATAATTGATAAGCGGTATTGCATATCGCATGCACCTAGTATGCAATTCCAAAGTAATATATCATGATCCTATTATGGTAGTTTCGAATTTATTTTATACTCCGCACATGATTAGATGACATGTCACTTTAAAGTTTTAATAGAAATTTATTTGATAATATATGTAAATTCATATTTTTTTATTAATTTCAATTATATTATTAATATTTTTTTAAATATTTTATGAACTATAAAATTATATTATTAATTAATATTTTTTAATTGCTTTATGAATGATGAAATCCTCCAAGAAAAGAATCTAAGAAGAAAATAAATGGATGAAGTACAAAATTATTGTTTCATATACCTATTAATGAGCTCTCAGAACTAGTTTTACTCCTTTACAAATAGTTAGTAGTTTTACTCCTTTACAAATAATTAGCAGCTATAATACTTTAAAATAGATTGAAATCAAGTTTTGAGTATTCATCAAGTTTTGACACCTCTCACACCTAACATCCTCAATTATGAACATGTCAAGCATCGAAGATTTCTCAAGTTTATGATCAAGAGCAATTTGAAATTGTAATGAGTGCTAGGTTTGAAGAGTTTTCATGCTGATAAAATCTTCAATGAATAAAATGTGGGGTTATTTTTGTCATGAACTTTCTATGATATGTAACTATTGAATTGAATATAGAATTGTTTAAATTAAATATAAAAATTAAAAAATCCATTGAAAACTATTTGATAATATTTATTAGTTGTGTTTTTTATTTTTATTTGAAATTAAAATAATAGTTTTTTAATATTGTTCAATTATGAACATGCAGTATATTTGAATATTTCTCAAGTTTATGATTACAAGCAATCATAAATTGTAATGAGTGCTAGGTTTGAAGAGTTCTCATATTCATAAAATCCTTAATGATTAAAATGTGAGGTTATTTTTGTCATGAACTTTTTATGATATGTAGGGTGGTTTAAATTGAATATAAAAATAATAAAAAAAATTAATGAAAATTATTTGATAATATTTATTAGTTGTGTGTTTTTATTTTCATTTGAAATTAAAATAATAGTTTCTTAAAATTGTTTTGAGTATACATGGAATTAAAAGTACATAAAATTTCAATGTAAAAATTTAACAAATAAAAAAATTTAGGAAAAAAAAAATTATCATTTTCAATTGTTCAACTGGATTTAAAATTCACAAGGAAAATGTTTTTGAAAATGTATTTATTTGGATTTATTGAAGAAAAAGATTTAGAAATAATTAGAATAGTTATTAATATGTTTATGGTGAAAATCATATAATATGTCAATTCAAGATTATCATAACAGAGAAATCACAATTAATGTTTCTATAAATTAAGTGGGTCATATTTTGTTTAAAAATTTAAATCATGATTTAATGTTATGAGAGCATTAAAAAAATTTAGTTTAAAGAATTAAATTGTATTACGGAAGTTATGAAATATCCATCTTTAAAAATTAAAAAAGCAACATCCTTGATTTTGATTTAAGAAGAAAAGAATAAACTACCTCCTAAAACACTAGCATACAGACGCTCCAATCTTTTTTTCTTTTATTTTCTTTGAGCAAGGCATATTTAGTTGACTTGAAAGAGATTGATTTTAAGATAATTATGAGAATTGAAAATTGTAAGAAATATGAATTTCATTAAGCAAAGATTACAAGTAAATGTGATGTTAGAGATTGATTTCAACATAATTATGAAACTTGGAAATAATAAAAAATATGAATTTTATTGAACAAAGATTATAAGTAAATATGATTAAATATATGAATAATTTAAGAATTCTTATTTATTTCAGATTTACTTCATAAAAATGTGAATGTTTAGAAATGTAAAAAAACTTCCAAATTTTTAAAATTAATATCATATAATTATTCAAATATTTAATTATTATTAAAATTGTATCTTGAAAACTTCCAAATTGTTTAAATTAAAATCACATAATTAATATTTAATTATTATTGAAATCATATCTTGAAAATATATGAACATCATTTCCTAACACTCTTGTCACTCCATTGGATACCAACGAGAAGGATCCATTGGAAAATTCTTAAAAATTCTTAAGTTTCCTAACACTCTTGTCACTCCATTGGATACCAACGAGAAGGATCCATTGGAAAATTCTTAAAAAATATTAAGAACTTCAACTTTTGAAACATACTATTGAAGGACTTAAATAAATCTTAGAAAATCCAAATTATAACATATTTGTGGAGGAAAAGAGGAAGTATAAAGAATGTAATGTGATTTTTTATCCATTTTAAATGGTGTAAATCAAGTTTTATACATAACTTTATTTTTTGGTTTTTTATAATTTGTAAAAAAAAAAAAATTAATTGTTAATGATAAATTATGGTTTTTTACAATTTGTAAGATTTCTTTTAATTGTTCACGATAAATTAAAAAACAAGTACCATAATAAATAAATAAAACATCTAAAGACAAGGTATGCAATTTTTTTTGTACTATACTATTTATCAATGTATATATCTCTAATTTAAATATATTATACTCATTAACATGTTTATAAACAAATGTCAAGTTTGTTGAATTTTTAATGTGGTGACATTTTTTAAATGTTAATGTTAATGTTAATAAAATTAAAGGAAATACGCCATATCCCATCCTCCTCGTAGAAACAAGCCTCTCCCCGATTGAGAGCATGGCTATGACTAGACACCTAATGTATAAGAATAAGTTAAACAACATGGAAGACAAGAGGCTACTCAAAATTGCTTCAAAATCAAGTCATAACCATCATCGACTCAGGCGAGGATGGCATAAAGACGCTCGGTCTTGGATAAACCATTGGGGAATCATGGAAGAAACCATTTTGTAGAATAAATATACTATTAAAAAAAAACATCAAATCACAATTTAAGGAAAAAATGTGGTGCGATAAAGAGTTAGAGGAAAAAAGAAAATTAAGGTATTATAAAGATGTATTCAACCCTAATCTAGAAGATCAAAATTATCTATCTGTTTCGCCAAGTGTAAAGAAAAAAATAAGCATTGCTAAGATAAGAACAAATTCTCATGAGCTCCATAGTGAAACTGGGTGTTGATCAATTCCTAAAATGCCATGGGATGAAAGAGTGTGTCACCTTTGTGACACTAAGAAGGTTGAAGATGAAAAACACTTTCTCTTAGATTGTCTAGCCTATACCCATATTAGATCTCATTTTCAAAATATTGATCACACTACCA
>SNQJ01S0013987.1:24659-53877 GCA_010110895.2 Picea sitchensis
TATATTATGAAAATTATGAATTTAATTAAGTAATATGAATTTTTGATATATAAACTGGTTGTTTAAATGTTTTGTGTTTTGGTATTTTTGGTTGGAATTCAGCAATATAAATTTTGGTGAAATCTCAATTTTTTCTTGTTTAAATTTCATTTCTGAATGTATAAATCTATTATCTTGCCTGAAGAATTTTGTTTGCAAGTGATCTTGGGAAGCTGCATTTCATTTTTCCATTAATAATGGCGTTGGCTAAACGTTCTATCTTTTGGGTTTTTTGTCGAAGTGGGCAAAGTAAGTTTGGATTAAATCGTTATTTTTTCTTGTTTAAATTATATTTCTGAATGCATAAATGGATTCAACCTGCTGAAAACCCTGAAGCACTCGAATTATACAAACTTAGCCACTCAAATATGCAGATCCAATCATTCATTCATTGTATCCTCCTTGGATTGGTAGGATAAAATCTTATGTTTGACTTTATTAAACTCCAATAAATTTATGGAATTAAGAAAGGGTTGTTGACACGTTACATAATGGGTTGTTGTTCTTGGTCGGTGTTGAATTGAGTTGTTGTATTTAACCCCAATGCAGATTGAGATACTTTTGGAATTCTATGTCTCTCATCATTATGGAGCATCCAATCACGAAGAAATGTAACATTTGT
The DNA here is from genome assembly GCA_010110895.2 of Picea sitchensis. NCBI lineage: Eukaryota > Viridiplantae > Streptophyta > Pinopsida > Pinales > Pinaceae > Picea > Picea sitchensis. The sequence continues at coordinate 25,321 of SNQJ01S0013987.1, forward strand.
CCATGCCATCTTATTATTATGTAGAATCTCATGCACCATAATCAATATTCAATATATGCTCCACAAGTATAAGTAGGCTTACCGATTTACAATATCACGATCTCATCTAACATCTTTTTCAATGGAAGATTGGGTAAGTGATTTGAATTATATGATATAAAAATAAAAAATCCATAAAGTTAGGCAATCTGTAAACGGAATAATTATGCGGAAGGTAGCGAGCGATAACGTGGGTTCAAATAATGTGAGTCCAAAGAATATGGAGATTGAAAAGGTAAAAAGTAAAGTAACTGTAGGGTCTACAGATCAAATTTGAAGGGAAAACAAGAGTAGTAAATAGGTCTTTGGTGCAGTTTTTGAGGGGTTACAATCAAAAGAATCCAAAGAGCTAGAATGAAAATATGATTTATATTCAACACTCTTATAACAAATAAATCCAAACTTCTACTGGTAAGTCTTCTTTAGAATCTTTCTTTGGGTATTTTTCGTCTTCATCCTTGGATATTGTTTATGGATATCAAGTATGAGTGAGGGAAGGCATCACAAGAGACTATGTGAACAACACCTCAATCAAATCTTATATGCAAAAGCTATGCCTCCTGGAAGTTGACTTGCCTTGTTGACCACCATGGTATGATTGGATGCCATGTCATCCCCCATTACTCAAACATGTGGATTTTCAAGAACATTCTAGATGCTCCAAACCTTATGACTAATTGAAGGTTGAGGAAGTCAAAGCCCTAACCCTATACGACCATTGGGAAGATAATTTAGGAGTGTTATTTTGAGAGCATAGTAAATGAGAGATTATGTAGCATCCATACATACCATAGTGTCCAAGACAACTCCACAGTGAGTGCTTCTTTCTTTATTTTTTCATTTCCATAACTGAAGAAAAGAGAGCACAACATAGGCCTCAACTTCTAGATGGATTTTCTCCCATATTGGGTTTCCAAGGATATATCTTGTGTTCATTTGTGTGTGGATGGTGTATTGTTTTGTTCTTTTATTTCATTACCATAATTCAGTTATTTCATAAATTCAAGCAAAGGTAGTAATCAACTAATTTGGGATCTAAGGAAATAAACTGAAAAATCTAAGATTTTATAATAGTTTAAGATCTATTCTAACAAACCATTCTAGTGAAATATCCACGATAGTTTACATACAATATATGTTTTTTGTGAATAGTAGTACATGAAGTTGTTTTTAGACAAAAAGAAGAGTTTTTAAAGTAAGTATTCACTTCCAAGAGGCTGGGGTTCTAAAATCATACTTTTACATTTTTAAGTTACTTTAAGTAAAAGTATATCTCACTTAAATTATAAAAGTGAATCAGTTAAAGTCATATGTGCATATTTTGTCTTTTACAACTCCACAACCTCAACATTCACCATTACCATGTGAGAAAAAGTCCAAGTACCAAGTGGAACCTTGGTCAAGGAAAAATTTAAATATCCATACTTATATTAGAGTGTAGAAACCTTGGTGAATCTTATTAATTCTTAAAATGCCAAACATAAAATGTTTGGTTATATTTTTGTAAAAATATTCATATTTTTAAGGATTTTATATAGTTTCTAGAAAACTTTGTCTACTTTTAGAGAAAAATACATTTATCATATAGAATTTGGGAAAAACATTTTACATAGAAATTGGAATTGGTGAATATTATTTGGAAAAATGTGGAAAATTAACCCATGGGATAAATTTAGCCCCTAAATTTTCCCCAACCTTGGTTCAACATTTTGGCTTCTTATGCCTTTCTTGAAATTGGTATAACTTAGTCTATTTTTAGTGTTTGTTTTTCAGTCTATCTATTTTTTCGAGCTTTGTGTATTTGAATAGTCAATTTCTAGTTTTGAAGAAAAATTACTCTCACATTGCAATATGGCTATTTCAAATGAGATCCTACATACCAGCTCAAACTACTTTTCATAGAAATCTCACATGGATAATTTATTACAAGGTAGTGGAATTTATAGGTTACCTTGGGAATAAAATCCCCCCCCTCCCCACCCCTCCCTCTGATTTGTTAAACAAATGAAAAAAAGCACACCCCAATGTCTATACGTGAAGAAAAACCAAAAACTTGGACAAAAATATAGCAATGCAAAGTTTCTAATCACACACTAACTGAATGTAAAAAGATCTGCAACACACTACCATATCAGAAAATACCTGTTACAAGTGCTTCCTAGGTCACTGTTCGCCAGGAAGCAAACTCATACAAGCAAGCAAGATAAAAAAAATGCACTAAATGCCTCAAATTCACTTGGAAACTAAAACAAAAAATAAGAGGATTAGCCAAGGGTCAAATTGATCTGTGAATTTCTGTGGATATTCCATTGCAAAAATTTGTCACAATATATCTAATAAAATACTGAAATATTTACTATTAAGGTTAATTTCCTTTAGATCTCCATAATTTTTAGTTACTGATAAAATAGATAAAATGTAGAAAACAATAGAGAAAAATAAAACACATTCACACCATTCACAAATAAACATAATATATGACCTAGGAAACCCAATACAAAAGAAAACCTAACAAGAAGGTGAGGTTTCTCTACTCTCTTTTCTTTGGTAAAAAACTGATGCAAGTACAAAGAAAGAGGCACTCTCTGTGGAGTTGACTTTGACCTATGGAATGTATGGCTACTCCAAAATATCTACTCCTCTGTTATTCTCACATAATACCACTCTCAGATGCTTTTTTCAGCTATGGGACAAGATATAATGCAAAATAATGGAACCTCTTCTCCTCTTAATAGCCTGATATTTAACATAGTCTGATAGACATCTAGGGATAGGTTTTTGACTTCCTAAACCTTCAATTGTGATAAGGTTTTGGACCTCCTAGAATGTTCTTATAAAATAAAATACGTGGCTATCCCCACATGTCACAGTAATGGAGGTTGACGTGGCATCCAATCACACCATGGTGTTCAATATGGAAGGTAAACTTATGGGAGGCATAACTTTCTCATACGAACTTTGATTGACAAACGATCTGCATTGTTGGAAAGGTATCGACATGTAGAATTTATCAGATTCCAACATAATAAAGTTTGGACCAAAATAAAGCTCAGTTTATGCCTCAAAATGGCTTCGAAATATTTCTGACTATTTTTTGGACCCAATTTTCCAAATTTGGACCAACCACCTAAATGGCACTACAAGTTGATTCCTCCAATTTTTCCACCCAAAAGGTAGTGAGATATACTAAAAATAATATAATGGTAAAATATGGATCATACCTCCCCATTTAGGGAGGATTTTGGTCCCCAAAATCTTTACTGAATGAGGTGAGGAAAATTTTCCTCTACCATCTCCCTAGAGTACCACTTTGTTTTTCTTGGAAGTTGTCATTTCAAACCAATTTGTTAAAGGTCATGCTACCCATGTCTTGTAATTTTGGACTGCTTCTACAAAACTGTGTCTTTTTTCAACTCTTCCTAAGCATTTGGTGCTAAATTCTCTATGGAATATAGAATCTACTCCTCCTCCTCCTGATCCAACATGGAAGGTTCATAGAGTCTGAGATTATCCACATTCAATATTGATTAAATGCACATGTATGGGGGTATACTGATTATGTAGGCGTTATATCCCACCTTTTCTAATGCCTCAAAAGGACTATACCATAGATCCTTGATATTCTTATCAGGACCTTGTAGTCTTTCCTTATTCATTTGTAACCATACTCTGTCTCCCACTTTAAATATTTTCTCTATTCTTTGTTGGTCATGTCTAGCCTTGTACTTTTCCTATGACTTATTCAGTGTCTTTTGTAATTGCAAATGGATCTACTTGATCTTCTCAACAAAATTTTCTACCATTATAGAATCTCCTATGAGGTCCTCCTTCACTCCTCCTCACTATACATATACAACATCTAAGGGTGAAGGTGGAAAATATTCGAAGCAAGTTTCAAAAGGGGACTTACCAGTAGAAGTGTGACTTCTCTGTTATAAGAGTGTTGCATATAGATCAAATTTTCATCACAGGTATTTGGATGATTCTGATTATAACCCCTCAAAAGCTACACCAATGTCTTGTTGACTACTTTTATTTTTCCATATGTCCGTGGATGGAATGTTGTATAACTCTTCAACTTAGTGTCCATCTTCTCCCACAACGTAGTCCAAAATGCACTGAGAAATATGGTATCCTTGTATGATATCATGCTCCTTGGTATCCCAAAGTGCACCAGACCTGTTCAAAGAACTTATCTGTTTCTTCTTGTCCAATGATGGTATTTTTACAAGGCACGAGAATGAACATTTTGTTGAACCTCTCTACTACAACAAATATATTGTCATGCCCCTTCCTAGTTATTGGTAAACCTTCCATAAAATCCATGGAAATGCTTTCCCAAGGTCGAGTGGGTACAAGTAAGGGATGGTATAGACCTTGCTCCATGTTGTTGGGCTTATTGGTACAACAAAATATACATCCTCTAATATATCGTGCTACATCTTATTGCATTCTGGGCCAATACACATATCTCTATAAGTTGACAATTATCTTCCCAACACCAAAATTTCCTACAACCTTGAAGGTGTGAGCCTATCTGATAAGTTGTAATCATTCACCTTTAGGAACACAGAGCTTGTCGAGCTTGTAGAGTAAACCATTTTGGAAATGATAATCAACATTTCCATCACCTTATTCTATATGAATTTGGCCATGTAGCTATTGAAACACCTCCTTGAAGTCCTCATCTTCTTTGTATGCCTCTTTGTATGCATCCTGGGTAAAAGGATCCATGTGCACTAAAGTTCCCAAAGCTATAATATTATATGTGAGTGGTCGTGAAAGCATGGCTACCAAATTATTTGTGTTACCCTTCTTATACTTTATGACCAAATGAAATTTTTGAAAAAACCCCATCCACTTGTAATGTCTAATTTTTTGTAGCTTACTATGGGCCTGCAAATAGTATAGTGGTTGGTGATCTATGTGGATGATGGTGTCATTTACCATCAGTTAGTGTTTCTACTTTTTGACAACTTGTACCAAGGCATAGAGCTCTTTTACATAGGTAGGGTAGTTGATAACTTCCGCGTGAAATACTTCAAAATGATAGCAGACAGAGCTTCCTCCCTGCATCAATACTGCTTCCACGACATACCCACTTAAATCTATCTCCACTTCAAAAAAATTCTACAAGTTCGGTAGTGAGAGCATTGGTTCTTGACTAATCTTTCTTTTCATCTCATTAAAGGCCTTCTGTTGATTCTTCCCCCACTTGAATCTCTTACCATCGGATGTTATGGTGTGAAGTGGTGCATCTACCACTGAAAATGAAGCAATGAACTTTCACAAGTATTGTGTTTCCCCAAATAAAATCCTAACTTTAGTGAAAATTGTAGGAATTGGCCATTTCATTATGGACTCCATCTTTGTGGGATCTATATTTAACTCCCCTCCACTGATCACATATCCAAATACACCAAACATTGCTAAGAAAACTCGCATTTCTTGAGATTTTCCAGCATTTGGTTCTTTTTCAGAGTCTCTAACACTATCATAAGATGTTACATATGCTCCTCCTAGGTAGCACTATAAACCATTATATCATCCAAATAGACAATAAAAAATGAATCTAGATAAGGGCATAAAATATCATTCATTAGTCTCATAAATGTAGTCGACGCATTGCATAAACTGAATGGCATAACCAACCACTCATAAAAACCATTCCTTGTCTTGAAGGAAATATTCGAGGTATCTTCTACTTTGACTTGTACCTGGTGATATATTGATTTCAAGTCTAGCTTAGTGAAGTACTTGGCATGCTGCAATTGGTCCAATCGATCATCGATCCTTGGTAGGGGGTATTGATTCTTCAATGTAATATTGTTCAATACCCTGTAATTGATACACATTCTCGAAGTCTCATCCTTCTTGAGAACAATTATGATGGTTGACCCAAAAGGCGAGGTACTTGGTCGAATTACACCCTACTCCAACAACTGTTCCAATTGCTTCTTCACTTCATTCACTTCCAGAACGGACTGTCTATACATTACAATATTCAACAATGGGTAGTCTGGAAACAACTATATTCCGTGATCCACTTCCCCATTGGGCGATATCCCTTTAGGCTTCTAGAATAGTCCTTTGTATTTTTGTAGCAACTCCTCCAAGTGTTTTTTATGCTCTTTAGTACACCCCTCTAGGGATTCATTCACTCCCATTGACTCATCATTATATTGATTTTATCTTAAGATTCAAGTAAAACATATTTCTTACTAGAACTAATCAACTTCTTGGCTTGATTGGCACTTACCAGTGAGATCATTGAATTTCCTTTATACACATTGATGGTGTATGATTTCCCATCCTTGATCAGTCGGTATTGGTTGGCTCTCCACATTAATATTTCATCCCTCATATATATGTAAGCACTTCCAAACACTACTCCACATACATCAACAGGTACTACATCCAATTCCACTTCATCAATAAAATCAACAGTTATAGAAAATTTAATTTTACATTGTTTCGTTATCTTTATATATACATCCTTGTTTATCCAACCCAATGGATAGGGCTAAGATGATTGTGAACCTCCAATCCAAGATTTTTTACCAGGTCCAATGCTATGAGATTAGATTGTGAACCAAATTCAAACATAACATCTATTGGTCTTATTGACCTGAATCTTGATGTGGAAGACCTTGGTCATCTCCTTATCTTCCTCATGATGAAGGATACTTAGATTCACCTCCTTCTACACATATGTGCAGACAATATTGTCATCAACATATGAGCTACTTTCAACATGATTGCTTGAATCTTTGGCTAGAAGGTTATTTTTATTTTTGTCCTTCTTGTGATTCTTTGGGTTCATCTCTAGAGTAGTTACTAACAATTTTCCTCAGTGTGATCATCAATGTTGCAATGATTGCAATGGTTGGTAGGATATTTACTCTGTTGTGCAATGGGTAATGTCTTCTTATATTTCTCCCCTTTCCACTTCTTCTTCCCCTCCTTAGAAGCTTCCTGGTGCTCTTTCTCCTTTGAACCACTTGGTTGCCCCTTTTTTTGGCCTATGTTTTCTAGGTATTGTGACTGTACACAAGCCTCATCCACTATCCTTGGATTAAAGAGCATCATTTTCTTGCGTAGATGACTTTTTAAACCCCCTATATACTTGAGGAGTACATCTAGTTTCTTGGGAGAGATACCCAACAGTATAGCCATATTTCTAAACTTATTGGTGTACTCTTGTACTCTCTTCCCATGCCTCTGTTTGAAGTAGTTCCAATGACTCCATTGGTCCTCTACATACTCGATAGGGTAGAATTGGGAATTGGTGATGGTTTTGAAGTCCTCCCATATAGTTATTGGCATATCACCCTCTAGCCTAAGTGTTTATGTTTGGCTTTCCCACCAGGTTAACGCATGGTCCCCTAACTTCAATCTAGCAAAAGAAATCTTCTACTCTTCATTTATATGGTGAATGATAAAAAAAATTCTAGTTGTTGCAAACAATGATTCAGTTTTAATGCATCAATATCACCTTGATATGGATTTATGTCCATTTTCTCTTCCATATTGAATAGGGATTATGAAAGGTTGATGACACTCAAAATCGACTGCTCTTTTTTGTATTCTTTCCATGACTCCTTTTCTTTCTGATCTCCTAATTTCCCCTCTGATCTGTTCTTTGAGTTAGAGCCTCCATCATCTTGAAACAATCCAAGATTTATTGTTAGAGACTCGATGAGGAGGTTCATATTGCGACTAATTTCGATAACTTGTGCTTCCAACCGCTCAAATATATCTTCTACTAGATCTCAAGGATTATTATGAACAGACTCGTCCGCCATGGCTAGGGTTTTTGTGACTTCTCCTTAAGTTGATTCTCGGATCCTGAAACTTCCCAAAAATACCCAAAAGAAAAACCTACTCTTATACCAATGCGATTTTTAAATTGTCATGGATATTCCACTGAAACATCTCGTCAAAACGGACCTAATAAAATACTGAAATCTTTACTATTAAAGTTAATTTCCTTTAAATCTATAGAATATTTAGTTACTAATAAAATAGATAAAACACATAAAAAAATTAGAGAACGGTAAAACACATTCACACCATCCACAAATAAACACAATATATGACCTAGGAAACCCAATATAGGAGAAAACTCAACTAAAAGGTGAGGTTTCTCCGCTCTCCTTTCTCTGGTAAAGAAACGATGCAAGTACAAAGAAAGAGGCACTCTTTGTGGAGTTGTCTTTGATTTGTGGCATGTATGGTTGCTACAAAATCTATCATCTTCTGTTATGCTCACATAATACCACTCTCATATGTTTTTCTTAGCTATGGAACAAGATAAAATGTAAAATATTGGAACCCCTTCTCCTCTTAGTGGCTCAATATTTAACATAGCCCAATAGCCATCTAGGGATAGGTTTTTGACTTCCTCAACCTTTAATTGTGATAAGGTTTTGGAACTTCTAGAATGTTATTAGAAAATAAACTATGTGGATAGACCCACATATCTCAGTAATGGAGGTTGATGTGGCATCCACTCGCACCATGGTGATCAATATGGTAGGTGAAATTGTAGGAGGAATAAATTTATCATAAGAACTTTGATTGATGAATAGTCTAGATCATCAGAAAGGTATCGACGTGTAGAATTTAGAATATTCCTTCATATTAAGGTTTGGACCAAAAAAAGGGAGTTTTATTTCTCAAAATGGCTTCAAAATATTTCTGAAATTTTTTGGACCCAAATTTCCAAATTTGGACCAATCGTCGAAATGGCCATGCAAGTTGATTGCTCCAAATTTTCCACCAAAAAAGTAGTGATGTAGATGAAAAATAATATAATATTCCAATATGGATCACAAATAAATTCCAATAGATCAATCGTAGTCCCATAGACCCATCCCAGACATGGGTTTGAGAGGAAAATAACTCAAAAACCCAAAAAAACCACTTACAAGAGGCAATTGCACCCTACCAATATGCAAGGCATGAACAATAGGGATGCATTCATGACCTACTATTGTAGCAAGGTGCGGTTGGTTTATTTGGTTTTCAAAGACCAGGCACAAATGTTCAATAAAATTGGGCAAAAATCCCAGATCTCATATATCTAAGAGATCTGTCCACTTAACGAGTGATGAGGAAGGTAATAAATATATAGAAAACTTTCAGATATGAAAAGAGAAAAGGAAATTTCAAATATAAGGAAGAATAACATATTCTTCCCTAGTGGACTCTCTAGTTCTAATATGGAGAAAACCCCTCTATGGATAGATCAACACTCCCTTGGATATGCATGTAATATGAGACAAACTATAGGATAGATAAAAACAAAGTATTTTACTATATCAAATGCACTTGATCCTAAATTATTGTATGAAAAGGAGATAGAATGGTTCAAACCTAATTCCTCGATGGTTTTCCTTGTGTGTTCCAAGTCGATGCAGCTCTAGAGATCCATCTTGAGCTCCTTCAACCTTCTTACTCCACACAATAATACAAAAAATACCAATCCCCGACCTCTTCAAGAAATAGAAATGTTGAATCTAAGCTATATATAACTTGATCTACTCAAGGGAATATCATATCTACCATTTACTATCATGAATAATTGAATACACCAACAATGGAAGGGGAAAACCTTGAAAATCTATATTAATAAGTGGAGAACATGATACATTAATCAATTCTTTACATTTAGTCTTGATTTAGGCATGCCATATTTCCTTTCTCCAACAACTCCTTGGCCCTCACACAATCAAGGAAAACTTATATTTTAAGTTTGAAGGCTTTTTGAAGCTCCTCTGAAACTCTGCAACATAATTTTTCTTCTCAATTATTCCTCCTCTTCTCCCTTGGAATGCCTTCCTTTTATAGATTTATGGAGGGGGATAGGAGATATTTATAGATCTATTGGACTTAGTGAAATCTGAGTCTATTATTAGTTGCCAATATCCTCATGCAAGATTGACGACTCACCGAAAATTTATCTACTTGTAACTCATCAAATTTAGAAGGAGATAGGGATGGTCATGGGATTCCAATGATGCAACTAGTGATTGTTCATGTCTTTCCAGTGGTGCAACATGCGACTAGTCACACATTGATAGGCATGCAAGGTGTGACCTCCATCATAATACAATAAATCCAAGGTAACATGGTGTGTCTCAACATTACAACAGTAGGAGATCCATGTGTCTCTATGGTCACAATAGAGATATATAAATGATCATATTTAGATCACAATTCTCCAAGTTTTAATTTGTAACTAAAATAGAAACCTCCCCAAGAATGTCGTAACATTCTCATTTATATTCATGAGTGCAAAGATACCCTCTAGTGTTATATAAATGGAGTAGCCTCCCAAGATTTATAGAACCCTGAGTTGTTAATTAAGTGATCTAGTGGATTGAGTTTACCCCTTGCTTTTAGGAAGACAATTAAAAACAATATTAGGTACTATGGTTTGGTTTGATATGATTTGAGATGACCTCCAATGTTTTATCCAATTCAAAATTAATAAAAGTGTTCTTGCAAATAGGGTTTATATAAATTATAACCTTCCCTTGTTGAATACATCTGTGAAACTACTATAAAAAAAAATTAAATGTAAATAAATCCTTAGTTTTCTCTTTATTCTTCTTTGTGACATGAGGCCACTTTTCTAAAATTATTTTTTCATATTCGACATTGGAAATCCTAGCATCTCTTCAATGTTTGGTGAATTCCACCATATAGAAACATTAACCCATAGATTAAGGTATTAATTGTGTTTGCAAGTGAGTGGAGATATTGAAATACAATTTTTGTATTCTTCAACACTATCACCATCAAATTTTGTTGTAAAATATATCTTCCTTACGAAAGCCCCAAAATTGAACTATGATTTTGAAGAAATAATAACATACTTTTCAAAGGAGATCATTTTTGTAGATGGGGTTTTGATGTTGTCATTCAAAATGGTCCTAAGTTCCTCAATATTGAGCATAGTCACTAATATGACCTCGTTTTGAAAATTCAAGTTGAACTTGGTGTCTTATGGAACTAATGCAATTCCAAATACTTTTCAAAGGAGATCATTTTTGTAGATTGGTTTTTGATGTTGTCATTTTAAAATGGCCCTAAGTTCCTCAATATTGAGCATAGTCACTAATATGACCTCGTTTTGAAAATGGAATTTGAACTTGGTGTCTTATGGAACTAATGCAATTGCAAATATAGCTCATAATCTAAGTTAAAATCACATTGTGAGAAGTTTCCATGAGGGTCTTGAGGTTGCAACTTGAACTGGTTTTAAATTTCATGATACTTCTCATAATTTCTAGTATAACCCTTATTCATAATGTCAAGACCTCTCTATTTTTGAAGGCATTGGTCCAACAATAATCTAATTCTTGGATAGAGATAAAATTATAGCTATGAGATTAGAAATAAAATTCGTTATAGCTCCCCCAATATCTTGATGAATCAATATTATAATCCCATGAAGGATTCCCTTCAAATTTTATGTCCAACGAAGTTAATCATGTTTCAAATGCACTTTTTCATTCATCCATAGTGGTAGATATTGTTCAAGATAATTTTCACTTCCTTTGTCTAGAATTTTTGCGTCCAACTACTCCAACAATTTTCCAACATTATCTTTAGCTCTATATTCAAAATACAGAATCATTACATGATGCACATTTTCAATTTCTACAAATTCTTCATGTTTATCTTCACATGATTTTAACCTCCTTGATGATCACATTCTCAATATGGGCATGTCAATGATAAGATATAATTGATATTTTGTATCCCTTAACTCCTTATGAATATCCATTAAACATGCACTTCAATGATATTTTGTTAAGATTTTTCATATTCATCATAGGTACATGCATATAAGGCTCATACCCAAAAACCTTGATATGTGAAACAAAGGGTTTGTCTCAAATCCAAGCAGTGTCTTATTACCCAAAACTAAACTAGTTGATCTATTGGTCAAATGGTCAAATAGTTTGTTGAAGCAATTGGTTTAGCCCAAACTCTCATGCTCAAGCCAAGTCCCACTTTCATGTTATGTGCTTTTTGGATCAAAATTTGATTCAACATCTCAACAACATTGTACAATTGGTTTAGCCCAAACTATCATGCTCAATCCAAGTCCCACTTTCATGTTATGTGCTTTCTGCATCAAAATTTGATTCAACATCTCAACGACAATGTTTTGTTCAAGAGTATGTGGACTGGTCTTCTTCCTTACAATACCCCAAGATTTGAAAATCAACTTAAACTCCTTTGAATAATATTCACCACCATTTTCAATTCTCATGGTCTTCACTTTATTACAAATTTGATTTTCGACCAAGGAAACAATGATCTTAAAAAAATCAAGTGTGTTAGTTTTCTTCCTTGTGAAGTAAACCCGTGTTTGTTTTCTTAGAAAAGTCAATAATTTGAAAGTGATAAAATAGTGAGATCAACCAATGGAAATTGCATCCATAGCCTGCAAATATCAAAATGCACCAATTCAAGCAGCTCTTGAGATTTGTTGTTACACAAGGAAAATTGAACCCTTTTTTACTTTTCAAGCACACATGCATCAGAAAAATCAAAAGAGTCCTTTGGACCACCAACTCCAAGGATAATCTTCATAGTGAAAAATATCATAGGTTTATTTTCACTAAGATTTCACATTTGGTGATTCAATACCACATGCTTGATGTATTCAATGGTGTCATGGATTTGTCCCTTTTATTGATGTTGCATTGCCACTACCCATTATTTGAGTAGTCGCATCCAACTTGTGCAAATTTCCTAGTTAAACAACCTTGGAAAAACCATAACCCCTTAGAAAAACTTAGAACCTTCTTTAAAGAACATTGCATCAACATTGGATCAACCATTTGGCTAATTGAAAGTAGGTTCCATTCCAATATTGGCACATGCTGCACATTAGGTATCTACTTCACAAATCTAACTTTGTATTGGACTTTATGATTTCCATGTATGACAATTACTGACAAAAATTATCTCGAAGAACGATTTTTCCTCCATGTGATTCCTCATAATCCATGAACCACTCCTTGTGATGAGTTATATGGGAGGAAGTTATTGAATCAACCATGACTTTGCATTGACATTAGTTAATAAACATGTCAAAAACAGATACATGCTACACTTATAACTAGAAATCCCAACAAGTTGCAACCAAATCTCTCTTCTTTACTTCTTTCTTTTTCAAAGGATCCACCTTGCAATCATCCTTGTTATGCCCTCTTTGATAGTGCATCCAACAAATCAACTCTTGCATCTTCCTACCTTATCCTCTAATGAGCCAAGCTTATCAAAAGGTCCCATTGTTCTAAATTCTCCTCACACATTCACTAACACAAAATTGGATACATCAAGGCTAGTCGAGTCAATGGCCTTATCATTCATCTTGTCCCAATCTTCCTACTTCACAATGTTTGGTTTTGTGTCCTTCAAGAGGAATTCCTTTATCTTTCTTTCAATAAGTAGATATTCCATTGTTAACTTCTCCAAACCAATGTTGCGGCCATTGAATTTTTCAATCTCCAAAGTATAAATGGCATTTCTTCTACTACAAATATCTTCCCAACCTCCTCTCACTTTAGCTTGCTACTTCAAAAAATATAAGGTGCATCAACACAATATTCTTTGGTTTGAGCTCATTAACTTGGACAATGAGGTACATCTAAGTCTCCAATCAAGACCTCAAAACAAGGTGTTAGAAACCCAAGATTCCACAAACATAGTTTCATTAACTTGGCAACAAAAGGATTGACTTGAAGTCAACAACTACTAGGATACCAATTGTTAAACTTTGAGAAAAACCTACACTCAATGGAGAAGAATCTACAATATAAAGATATTTATCATAAAAATAAAATTCAAAATAATAAAATAACTATAACAAAAAAAAAAGCACACAATAAATATTTTTTCTGGGATAAAATTATAAATCATTGCTTGTTTTTTTTTGTTTTTAAAAAATGTTTAAGCATAAAAATAGCATTACCACTAAAATTAGGATAAACAAATAAGGAGGTCTCATACACCAATTTGGTGTGGCTTGGTCGTGACCTTAAAAATAGATTATTATTATTATTATTAATGTAGCCTCAGTGGGTCTAATGGTTAAGAATGTGTTCTTTCAAGTTTTTGACACTCAAATCTTTTTGATGAAGTTAGTATATAATATTGTGTATGAACAAAACATGAAAAATGGTTTAAGAAGAGGTTTCATACACCAATTTGATATCTGACTTGGTTGACTTTAAAAATAGATTATTATTATTATTATTATTACTTGAAGTTTTTGACACTTTGATAAAGTTAGTATATGATATTTTGTATGAACAAAACATGAAAAATGGTTTTAAGTCATTTTGTTTATTGACCTTCTTACGCCGAAAGGCGTACACCTATTGACAATGGGCACAATTAATCACCTTTTAATCTCAAATTCTAATCTAATGGCTAACAATTGAAGATGTTGGCATATTCTTAGTCATCCTCCCAAATCAATGAATGTGATTTACTCTTCATAACTTCCTTGTATTTTTGAATATATCCTATAACATGTTTACTTTTTAACATTTACCTAATCATATTAAGAAATTACTCTATCACCATATGATTGCCATTTAAATTATTAACCTTTGGGATTACCTCGTTTCATTCTCTACCCCTAATTTCTTCACCTGTCTAGGGGTTTAATATTTAATCACCGACCTACCTATCATATTGGATGAGCGTTTTATTTTCTGTATGATGATGGCGAGAAAAACGTTTGGACAGCTGTAGCATCTCTTCCGCAATATCTTCACCAGTTTAACTGTACTACACAGTGGTGCGACTGGATTTTTGTAAGCGCAGTAACGGATTTTTATAATTATTAAGATTTTTATTTTTGTAAGCGCAGTAACAGATTTTTATAATGTAACGTTTGGACTGCTATAGCATCAGATTTTTATAATGTAACGTTTGGACTGCTATAGCATCTAAGAAGATTGCTGCAGCTGGAGCGTCAAATAATGGTTTGGAAGGCAAAGAAAATGTGGTTTAATAAAAATTAGATTTAATAAATTAAAAATGCCTTTAAACGTTCATCAACCACAATTATGTGGCTGTGCTAGTTAATATAGAATCTCTGAAAGTGTAAATCTGTTATTGTAAACTTTTTATTTTCTATTCATATAATTCTGCTCACTGTATCCTTTTTTATATTCTTGGGATAAAATCGTGTTTTGCTTAAATGGTTGGATTTACGGAAGAAGTTGATCGAATACGAATGACTTGGTGATGGTTAACACTATCGTGTACGTATCGAATTGTCGCCCAGTGATTATCATCCTTCTGAAGGGACTGGTCAAATGCCACAGAGCTGACGATTACGACTCATTGTCAGAGCCAGGAATTGAGATTCTTTCTCTTTAGAATGCAAACGATGGTGTGGGAATCGGTTGGATACTTGATTTTGATTGGAATCGGCATTGGAATATTCTACTGTGTCCTGTAGAGGACTGTGCCTACTGGCCTTTATGACGCTGTAATAGAAGATCACTTGTCTCGTTAGGAAGCTATGTGACTGGTTTACTTTTTCTCATGAATGGTGCCAAAAGGAAATGACGTCTGGTATGGATGGCGTTGTTTTGATATTTTTTTTTATAGGAATGATTTGCTTATATCTATTGGAAATGGGTATATTAAGTCGATTAGGAATGATTAGGTTATTAAGTCTAAATGCTTACATCTATTGGAAATGGGTATATTTAATCATTTTTTAATCATAAATTTCAATCATATAGTTATCAATTGAAGATGTTGGTTTATTCTTGGTTGTCCTTTCAAATCAATGAATGAAATTTCATGTTCATACATTTTTTAGTACTTCCATTAGTCTGTTTACTTTTTAACATTTACTTAATATGATTAAGAAATTACTATGTGACTATTTAATTGCTAAATTCTAATGGTAGCAAACATACTTGAAATTATAAATTTACTTCAATATTAATTTTTTTTCCTAGATTTACATTTCTGCCACTTACACTTGACCCCATAATTACAACCTTTAATATTCTTCATTAATGACCAGCCCAATGAATTAGTAGTTCCTGTTGATATGTTGATATGCAAAACAATCCCAGGACTCCTATCCATATCCAAGATCGTCCCTTGTCATATATCTGTGTCAAATCTAATAAGAGAAATACTAGGCGAATTGCTTCACAGTCAATCACATATGTTTCCACAAAATTAGTGTTGTCTTATCCAAGGAGGAGCCTTGAAACAATCAGCCTCATATCTCTATCTGTGAGTATATGATCTTAACATAGCCCACTTTAGCTGGCTCTTGTTTGACTATCAGAATACTGGTACATGATTGACAGCATTATACTAGCACAGCCACAATGAATGGTTATAGCAAATTTTATTTACAAACTTTTATTAGAGTTTATGCTAAAATTAAATTTAGTAAATTAAATATGTTTTTAAACTTTCATCAATAATTGTAATTGTAGCTATGATAATATAAATTTAGATTAAAACTAAATATTTTGTTGTTTAAATTGTATTTTTTAATACGTAAATAAATTTAACGTGCAAAAAATTCATAAAACACTTAAATTATACAAATTTAATCACTTAAATATATCTATACAACAATCCCTTCCCAAATTTCAAACATTTCCAATAAAAACCAAATCTTAAAACGTTCAAGCTACTGCGTATGGATTTCCCAGTGAATAATATCAATCACGGCCTCGGAAAATACATGTGATATGGAGCTTTACCATTCGGGCCGGCATCACAGCCAACGAACCCTGATAGCCGACATTAAGGCCAACCTTGTTTTGAATCCAGCAATTTCCAGCCGCAGCAGTACACTATAATTTTGCTTCAGAAATATGGCATCCGTGGTTGTTAAATGTATGACCAGCGTTTTGTAAGCTCGCTTTACCAGCTTGTACGGTTAGTGTCTCCACTTTTGTAAAGGTTAATTATTATGGGGCATTGTACTAGCAGCTAAATTGTTGTTAACTTGGAAAGGTTTATAAAATTTGGCACAAATGTAAATCTAATATTTTAAAATGATATAAAGTTAATAGTGGAGTAAATTTGTAATTTCAATGTTTGTTAATGTTTGTTAATTATTTGAATGTGGCAATTATTTGAAACTTTTAAAAATGCTAGAAAGTTATGAACATGAACATTGATTTGGAAGGACTATTAAGAATATGCTAGCATCTTCAATTGATAACCATACCATTGAAATTTATGGTTAAAAAGTTATTAAATGTGCTCATTATTAATAACTGTACCTCTTTAATAATAAATGACAATTATACTATTTTATTGGATATTTAATCTTTGAAGTTTATAGTATTTTGTAAATAATATTGTAAATATTAAATTAGGAATATGAAGATTGATATATGGAAAATTGAAACCAAGAGTCAATTCCTCAATGTATAGCCCATATTAATGAAATAATGGTATGTGGAGTTACTCATTCTATTCTATGGTATGTGGAGTAAGTTCAAACTCCATGATTCTCTCTGTCGCGTTGCATTCCCTTGTGTGCAGAAACATCCATCCCTTTGCAGGAGTATCTCTTTGGTTATTCCCTATGCCCCTCATCTCTGTCATTCACACCCTTCATCTCTGCACAAATGTTAGGGTTTCCTCCACAGCGTGGAATGCTCACCATTTTCCTCGAGAATGCTGCTCGTTTCTCCCGACAACTGATATCTTTGATGCTGTGATTTCTATCCCGCAATCTTTGAGGCCACCAACCCGCACAAACTAGAATAATAACATATTTCGATAATAACTTAATGCCCTCAAAACCATTCGTTAACCGAGGGTTTTCGATCACTTTTTAGGATTTTACATCAAAATTTCTGTCCATGGCCACATTTTTTTTTTTCGATTATAGCACTACAATCGAATTCTAGTGTTTGCTTCCACATTCCCGCTAGGGTTTGTATGATGTCTTCCATCGATTCTCCCTCTGCGCTCATCTCTCACTTGCTTCGCTAGTATCCTGTGCAAACAAACTTGGGAGACCTAATCATGCTTCATGGAGAGATCCATTGCATGGTTGATGTGTTCACTGCCAGCATCCACGATCTCCAAGGGGTAAACGATTGAGTGCCTCCTGAATGTCCAAGCTGTCACCTTGGTGCCTTCACCTTTGACTTGCTCAAACAGGTCGGTCTCTATATTCACTCTTGAAACAGGATCGTCCAAAATATTTCTCCCTATCTCTACCAAGTCTTCGAGACTCTCCTTAGTTGACAGATCGATTGAGCTCGTATGTCCTAACAATTAAACCTAGATTCTTAAATAGTTCTTCTAAGACTTAAAGGATTAGAACACAATGGATGCATGTAGATTCACCATATTTGCACTCAATTGCAAAAACATGTCAATTATGGACACTTTAATGCCATTGGATAACCATCCAAGAAGCCCCATTTGTGGCATTGTACCTAGCCATTTTATGTCCAGTTATAAGAGAAAGCACCAGAAACTTGCTAGTATCCCAATCCTTCGATGTTGGAAATACAAAATCCGGATAGCCTACAAGAGCTTGTTTAGTCACTTGGTTATGTGAACAACGAATGAAGATGCCTACTACTCATAAAATGGGAAGTAGACCTCTCTATGTCTTGCCATTCGAATAATTTATCTAGTTGATATTGCAACTGTTTGATGTATAAATGGAATGCTTATATCCTATCTGTCTCACCAACACACAATCCTCTCCAATCCACTATAATCTCATATCTCATCAATTGATGGGAACTCGACTAGCCTAGCCAAAGTCAAGTCAACAAATTGATAAGGATGTCGACTTCCTGGAAGTCGAGTCATAAGTCAAATTGGAAGTTGAGTCGGATGAAAGGAAAGTCGACCAAGTCGAGTCAGATGAAAGGTAAGTTGACCACAAGTCGATTCGGATGAAATCAAGTCGTCCAAGTCGATTCGACCATTAATGTCTGGTTGACCAAGGAAAACAAATCAACTAGATGAAATACAGTCGAACAGAGGGAGGAATCAGGTCGAACAACAGTTGGAAACAATTATCTAAAGGGAAAAATTAATATTCAACAACAAAGAAGACATCTAGGGGTGAATTTGATACTCAACGACAATTAAAAATGCTCGGAGGGTGATTTTTGGTATTCAACTGTGGAGAAAAATATCTCGGGTGAAATTGGCAGGTAGCAAGTTTGAAAAACATGTTTATGGCTCGTGGGTAGATAAAAATTGTCCGAACAACAGATTCCAAAGTGTCATGACTTGTGGGAAAAGGAAAATTCCCCAGCAATGTCAAGAACACGATACATGACCTATAGGGACAACATGTGGACATCGACTAGCAACGAAATCGACTCTAGGAGTGAGAGAAAATCCCCAACGATTCTTAAAACAAAATTAGAAACCCCAAGTAAATAGCAACAGATCAAGGAGGGTCATTGATTTCCAACTTTAGAAAAAATGTACGGTAATGGTTAAAGAATGATTGTTCTTTCTTATTATCACGTGGGAACCATATCAAAAGAAGAATGAGCTCAAAATATAACATGCACATATTTCTCTTTGCTAAACAATATCCATACGACCATTAAATCACATTACACGTCATTTAGAATTCATAGACAATGCATTCACAAACAACAATCACACATAAAATCAAAATTTACCCAGGAAACCCAAACAAGAAAACCAACATTCTTTTTTATTCGGCCAGGATCATTTTTATTCAACAACGAGCAAGTTAAATGATTTTTGGTTCATCTCTATGTTCCTCGATGACATATAGACAACCTATTTACATCATTCACAACCAAAGAACCCCTTTGTTATTGTGGGGAAAACATGATATAGGATACTGAGTCGACTAGGAGGATAGATCGAAGGTCAGACATCCCCAACGCTTCAACTTCTCTCTAGTCCATTTATCCTTTTTTCTCTTTGTTTGTTTGTCTTTTCTCTCAGGTGGAAAGGGTTTCATGAAAGTCTCATTGTTCTTTACCTACAACAATATACTTCCCTATAATACATATATTACATACAAAAGTGCACATCAATTGTGATGGCATGGGGCCTTTCACTCCAACAATTGATTTCCTTCTTTGTTCATAGCCTTAAAGTTTTTCCATGATGATAATCTTAAATCCTGTGTCGATAGCCAATTGTTCTTGTCAGATCTGATTCATATCAAGCCTCCCCATTGGGGGGTTTTAAGTCCCCAAAAGTTTCCAAAGATTGATGAGGGAACTTTCTTGCAATCTGGTTCCTCTCATACCACTTTTCTTTCCTTGGAGTTTGTCCTTTGAGACCAATCTTCCAAATTTCTTTCTATCCTCTGTGAGTTGTCCTCTCCTTTTTCTATATAACTGGGTCTTCCTTCAACTCCTCAATATCATGAGGTGCAAGGTATTCAACAGTAGGAACAACCTGATGTTCTTCCTCCTCATCCAACATGGAAGGTTCGAACAACTTGAAATATTCCATGTTCACCACTGAGCTAATCTGCATATAAGATGGAAGTTTAAGCCTGAAGGAATTCTCATCCACTTTCTCAATGATGTCAAATGGTATGTATCTAGGGGGCTTGAGTTTCTTTTTTCCTCCTTGTAATTGTTCCTTACAAAGATGCCATACCTTTTCCCCAACACAGAATTTGTGATCCTATCTATGTTGATCATGCATGGCTTTGTACAACTATTGGATATTATCAAGCTGCTTCTGAGCCCTTAGATGTATCTGCTTTTTCTCATGAATGTGCTTTCCTTTCGTTCACCTCCTTGCAACCCTGCTTCTTCCTTTTGTTGTCCATAAGCAATATCAAATGGTGAAGGAGGTAAATAACTAAAACAAGTCTCAAAAGGAGACTTATTGTTGGAAGAATGAAGTGTTATGTTGTAGGAGTGTTGAATGTAGAGTAATTTCTTGTCCCATGTGTTTGGATGTTTGTTGTTGTAGCCTCTCAACAATTGCACCAGTGTCTTATTTACAACCTTAGTTTGTCCATTTGTCTAAGGATGAAAAGCAATGGAATACTTCAACTTGGTATCCATTCTCTCCCAAAGCATTGTCCAAAATATTCCCAAGAACTTGTTGTCTTGATTGGATATGATGGAGGTAATGAATCCAAAATGTACCCAAATATGGTTGAAGAATAGTTCAACTGCCTCTTGTCAAGAGATTTTCTTCTTACAGGGAATGAACATAGAATTTTTTCTGAAGTGGCCTACTACAAACAATAAGTATCCATGTCCTCTATGAGTCATAGGAAAACCTCCAACAAAATCCATGGAGATGCTCTCTCATCAGTTGAACTATTCTTTCCCAGGTTGTACATAGTTTGTCCAACTTGTACAACATCCCATATTGGAGGTGGTATTTATTTCCTTTCATGACAATGACATACCTCTACTTCAGCTACTTGTAGACTCCACTAAAATATTCATCTCCCTCATAATCTTCACTCAAAATTTCATGAGTGAAAGGCTCAAGTTGCATTATCATTCCAACTTCTGCAATCTTCTTTAGTCGCGGATACAACATGTCTACTAGCCTATTTGTGGCTTCTTCTTGTACTTAATCAATAAATGATATTTCTACAAGAAACCTAACCACTTGTAATGCCTCACCTTGTACATATTTCTCTGACTCTGTAGATACTGAAGGGGTTGATGATCTTTGTTTATGATTTTCTCGTTTTCCAGGATATAATGCTTCCACTTCATCGCTTATAAAATCACAAGGAACTCCTTATCATACATGGGGTATTCAAGTATTGTTCCATGAAACAACTATGAATGGTAGGACACAAGCCTTCCTTCCTGCATGATTATTTCTCCTAATGCATACCCAATGGAATTTGTCTCTAGCTCAAAAGGTCACTACAAATTTGGCATGACCAAGAATAAAGCATCACTAATCTTCTTTTTCAAGTCTTCAAATTCTATTTGTTGTGTCTTAGCCCAATGAAAGATCTTTCATTTAGCAGTCAAGGTGTGCAATGGTGTTACTACTCCACACAAGTTTACAATGAATTTCCTCAAATATTGAGCTACTCCCATGAAACTCCTGACCTTTTCCATGTTGGTGGGAATGGAGCGTTGGGTGATGGCTACAATATTCTCTGGATCCACCCTCAACTCTCCTCCTCCAATCATGTTTCCAAGATATATCAAGAAAGTCTTTTTGAACTCACATTTATGCAAGTTGGAAATCAATTTATTCTTCCTCAAGGTTTCTAGTACATATGTCACATGTGAGAAGTGATCTTGCCAAGTATTACTAAAGGTCAGTATGTCATCCAGGTATAATATTAAAAAAGATTCAATGAAGGGATGTAGCACATCATTCATGAGTCACATAAATGTTGTTGGTGCATTGCATAATCCAAAATTGCATTACTAACCACTCATACGAACCTTGTCTTGTTTTGAACGTTTTCTTCCATACATCTTCTGCTTTGATCCTCACTTGATGGTAACCATATTTGAGGTCCATCTTAGTGAATAATTTTTCTTTCTTCATTTGAACAACAAGTCATCAATCCTTGCCAAAGGATATCTATTCTTGATGGTGATCTTATTCAGGGCATGGTAGTCAATGCACATTCTCGAACTTCCATCCTTCTTCGGCACCATGATGATGGGAAAACCACATGGCAATGTACTAGATCTAATGACTCCCTACTCCAACAATTGCTGCAATTTATTCTTCACTTCATCTAATTTGATGATGGTTTTCTTATACAACCCAATGTTAGGAAATGATGACTCCGACAACAACTAAATCTCGTGTTCAAACTCTCTCTTGGGTGGCAGTCCCTAAGGATCTTGAAAAACTTCCCTGTAGGATTCAATTAGTTTTTGTAGTTGTTGGCACTACTCACCACTACATTCTTCAAAGGATTCCTTTATATCCAACTCGTCACCTTCTCCTTGTTGCTTTCCTTCTCTCAAGAACAACAAGACAAACTTATTTGTACTTCCCATGATTCTTCTAGCTTAATGAGCACTGATTAGAGAGATATTATCTTTTTCTTATGTGAAGTTATGGCATATACTTTTCCATCCTTCACTATCTTATACTAGTTCACTCTTCTTATGAAAATGGCATCCCTCACATACACATATGGATTTCCCAAGATGACTCGACATATGTCTAGAGGGACCACATATGAAACTACTTCATTAGAAATGTTTTGACTGATGGAAAACTTAAATATGCATCGCTTTCTCATTTTCAATTACACGTGTTGCCTTACCTAGCCTAGGGGATATGAATGCAGATGCTCTTGTGTCTCCATCCCAAGCCTCTCAACCAGTTGTGCAGAGATCAAATTGCATTGTGAACCAAGATCAAACAAACAATCCACCTTGTTCTGTTTCATGTGGATTTTAATGCAGAAGAGTGAGGTCATCTCCTTCTCCTCTTTGTGACTACAACCAACTAATTCCATGTCTCTCTGAATATTGGTTCAATTAATCTTCCCTTATGGGACTGAGGTTTTATTCACCTATTCGGCAACATCCACTGCTATCAAATATTTCCTTTTCTTTTTTTGGAAATATATAGGGCACTTCTCACGGTGAAATTTCCAAAAGTTCTCCTTCATGTGTCCCATTCGATCACATCCTTTACACTATTGGGTTGCATGTGTTTCTTCTTTTGTTGCAACCACAATCTTCTTCTCATTCCACTTCTTCTTGTTTTTCTTCTTTCTTTGCTTCTCTCATGGTTCCACTTTCTTGTGCATACTTGCTTGTTGCTTTCGTTTGTCTCCATTGAGGTATTTTTCTTGAATAATAGCCTCATCAATTCTCTTTGGTATGAATAGAATCGGTTTCCTACTAATATGAGGTAGAAATGCTACCAAATACTTGATTAACATGTCTAGACTTTTGAGAGAGAGTCCCATCTGAATTTATTTTATCTTGAACTCTGTGGTGAACTCCCGCACTAGTTGTCCTTGTCTCTACTTGAAGTAATGCCATAATATTTGTTGGTTTTTGTCATATCCTATTGGGTAAAACTAGCATTTGATCATGTCCTCAAACACCTCTCAATCAATCATTAGTCATTGTCAACATTGTCATCGAGTTGGCCATATGGAAGAACATTTTTTTGATATTCATCCTTTTGAGAATTGAGGAAAGAATAATAATCCTTTAGATAAATGCTCCAAATGCAAAATATATGGAAGAGTAAAGAATATCTATGGGTGGATCACTTCTTGGAAATGGTCATAAATATTCAAGAAGATATATAAGTCATACCAAGTAATTGATTCTCAAGTATTGACACATCTTGCAATGGAAGAATTTTCATATTCTCACCTTGTACTTGACAAGGGGGGTAATATCAGTGATTGATAACCATGATTCAAGTTTCAAAGTCCTATCAATCAAGGAAGAACAAGTGAGCCAAAATTAGAGCCAAATTCCATCAACATGATTTGGTTTGTGGTTTTACTTAAACCACCATTTCGTAGAAGACTTCCAACTTCTAGACAATAATTTGTGGTCATCTTACACCTCCATTTAGTAGAAGACTTACAGCTTGTGCTAGACAACAATTTTTGGTCATATTAAACCTCCATTTAGTAGAAGACTTATATCTTCTCTAGACAATAGCTTGTGGTCATATTAAACCTCCATTTAGTAAAAGACTTACAACTTCTTCTAGACAAGAGTTTTTGGTCACTTTAAACCACCATTTAGTATAAGACAACAACTTATGCTATCCATTTTGTTTGTGGTCATCCCATAACCACTGTATTAAAAGTTCACATTCAACCAATGGTATCTATCCACTTTCATATTTCAGCTCTCTACTTGGACTCACATACACTTCTTCGAATTAAGGGGGGGAAATGTTGGAAGCGTAATCTGTTAGGGTTATGTAGTATTAACTTGAGAAGGAATATGGAAATTCAAGTGAATAGGAACTGTCAGTGGGAGTCCAAGAGACCTCTTAGAAGATGAATCTAAATGTCCATATAATTTATTTATATTTTTATCATATTAACAAATTTTATTCCACATTTGATCTACATTTGTGTGCATTCTAACATGAGGCATGATTGAAGACAACCCAATTGATTCTTGACTACTTGGAAGAAGGGGAGGATGAAAATGATTTTAATTCAACGGATAAGCTACTTTTCCATTAGCAAGAGGCTAGGGTTTTAGACTCTGTCTTGGAAAAGGAGGAAGGATCCTATCTCTTGTCACTAGTAGTAACACCTAGATGGAGCTAAGGTGATAACAACAAAGGTATTTTTGATGATTCTTTTTAGGTCTCATAAACTATACAAAGTAAGGATTTTTAGGTCTAGAGGAGACAAGGAATATTATCACATAAATAATTAAGTCAAGGTTATGGGATCATCTCAATATTGGTTCAATTGTTAAAGTTAAGGGGGTGCAAACCTATGTAAACCTATGAAATAGTGCCCATGAGGGTACCAATCATCACATTGGACACTTCACCACTAGTGGAGGGAGATGAAAATCAAGTTTGAAATTAAGGTACTAGGATAATAACATAGGGTTATCACATGTAGAGAGAAAACCTATCCATAATTCTTTTCATTCATTCACGTAGCTACAAGTAAATGGAATAGTGGAAGAGCTAGGAGGAAGGAATAGTATAGAAAGTGGATTATGCTTGGAATTATATATGTACAAGTGACAGTTTGGGATGGTCTATCTCCATTTACAAGGGAATACCTAAATAATTTAGAGGTGAAAACCATTACGATGAAGAAAGGTATTAAGGAAAACAAGAACACGATTAAATTAATGTTCGGGAAGTTGTCGTGATTAGGTAGTTATTCATTAAATTAGAAGTCTCTGAAAAATCACTTATTTGGAATGGAGGTATCAAAGGAATATCTAAACCAATGGATTCACAATGTAAGTAACTAAATTATAGGTTATATGTCTCAATTCCACGTACTTACCATAAGATGACTAGATTCCAAGATTTAGTCTCAAGACCCGTTGATCTAAAAGATGGTTTAATATATTTAAGATAGCATGATGAGTACAAATGCCCCTACGTTTTTAAAGAGGTGTTATTCCTCTATCAATATTTCACACTTTACAAAAAGGATACAAAAGACTAAGTTTTCAAAAGATAAATATTCACATGAAAAAGGATGCTTGAGAGAGGACCAGGCTCATTCAAGAAATGAATATTCACAATATGGTACAAGACTGTATATTATTGTAAATTATAAGGATAAGAAAAAAAGATAACATCTCCATCATAGCATTGTCAAAATAACATGTCATTGGAAAAGATAAGAAACACAATCCACATTCATAGAGAAATTGACATGATTACTACATTAGACTCAAAAAAGATTTTGATGGACAATACATTTGAAACCTCATGCTTTAAAATCAAAGTCTGAGAAATCACTAATGTAATTCCTCGAATAGTTCCTTGGGGATCCTAAGAAAATATACAAATGTGTGTATCTCAAAATAATAATGTATGAAATGTTTATGAAAAAATAAAAGGCATCTGTCCTTCAAAGAGGACTTGGATTGGGCTCCAAAAAGGAAAACAATTAGGGGTCGGCCTTTGGTTTTCACATATTTATGAAACACGAAAGGATGGGTGACTACCAACTAAGAAAAGATGAAATAATGTGACTACTTGACTTACTATGATGGATGGAGGGATCTTTTCTTTTATTGGGCATATTCGGTGAAGATTAATTAGAATGAAAAGGCAACGGTTTTGTAATAATAAGAATTTATAGCGAGGATTTTAATTAATAAATTCTTCCACATACTTACCTAATATCATATGATGCAACTTTAAGTTTTAACTGCATGATTTGATTTAGTTAAAAGATATTGCATGCATGAAATAATACACAAGTTCTATCATATCCCTTCACCTCATATGCAATCCATCAAGCTTTACTATGCACCATGTGGTTCATTAATGTGATGGTACTTGCCATGATTTGATAATAAACCAAATTAAGGGATTGGATGGTGATAAAACATCCATTTTTTCCTTAGCACATCTTCTTGAAGTGGTGTGGTCTAATTGGCTTGTTCATTTACTTGACAATTTTGTTCTCATGATACCTAGTAGAACAAGATATTTTGAAAACTTCTAGATTCGTTATGGGATCAAGCTATAATAGAGGCAATACAGTTTTTTGACGAGTTGGATTTCAATATCACTTAGTTGATTAATAGAATGAGTCCCCAATCAAATTGAGGCGGGGAAATTATGAGAATTGTGTCATTAAAAGAATTTTTAATTCACCTCATAGGATGACCGATCTAGTTGTATGATCATAAATGTTCTCGGGAAATGGAATTATGCACCGGGATTTATGGAAAAAAAGTTAAGTATGGAGCTGCGGAATGAGTAACGAGGAGTGAAAAATGATGATTGTGATATTACATGATTGCAGGATACATGGTATAGAAGGGTGGATGTTGGGGAGTTATGCATCCAAAACTTGAAAATATATTGAGTAAAAGGAAGCAAAAAATGTATGTTGCATGCGAAAAGAGGGTCATTTTGGAGTAAGCGGGATGTAGGTTTGCGGGGTTGTGGGGTTGCGAGGTTGTGGTATTTTGAGACATCGTTTACCCTTGCAATATAACTCCCACAAACAGAGAAACAATTGAGTATGGAGAAAGAAAATAGAGAAATGGTTAAGTGTTTATGTTTAGAGACTTGCATGATTGCGGGTTTGTAATATTGGGGTGATTATGGGTAAGGTTAATGCAAGCCGCAAAAAGAAAAGGAAAATAAAAAATATGGCTAAGTGTAGGAT
The DNA here is from genome assembly GCA_010110895.2 of Picea sitchensis. Lineage (NCBI taxonomy): Eukaryota > Viridiplantae > Streptophyta > Pinopsida > Pinales > Pinaceae > Picea > Picea sitchensis. The sequence goes on from SNQJ01S0013987.1 coordinate 53,198, forward strand.
ATACAAGAAAGGAAAAATGACATAAAGAAACTCAAACTTTGATGACTAAAAAAGTGATCAACAAGACGATACTAAGAGAATTATGGAAGGTAAATCATAGTGAGGCTCGATGAAGTTGATGTTGAGAACATGGTCATCATTTTTTTTACTCTATTTAGGAAAAATATACCATGTATCTAATTTCATTAAGATTACAAGGGCTAGCTTTATCATTTTGGCATAAATCAATCTCGAAGTCGATAGTTAAAAATAGGATACAGGTTTTTATAGATATGTAGTAAAATACCCTAAAAAAATTTAATATGTCTATAGGAAAATTATTATGGGATTGTACTTGAGTTAATGGGAATATACTTGAGTTAAGGGATCCTCGAAGTAGTTAAATTTAATAAAAAAATATAACCAAATCTTGCACCATTAGAAAATTATTGTTTTCAAATTTCTGTGGTGAGGGATTTCAAAGGTGTTATCGAGATAATCCGCAATTGGTGTTATTTTTTTCATCGACGTTTCGAATCCGAATCGAGATTCATCATCGAGACTAATCATCAAATGAAAGCTTGTTGATCTTCGTCAATTAATACTTTAAATGCAGGACAAATTTTAATTTATAAATTTTAACCAATTCCACTATCTATAAACCCTAATTTTAGAGTAAAGAAAAAAAAAGTAAAATCAAT
>SNQJ01S0013988.1:0-10354 GCA_010110895.2 Picea sitchensis
TGTTGTCACTGTGATATGTCGGGGTCGTCTTGTTGTGTTCGTCTTGCTTACGTCTTGTTCTAGGTCGGGTTACTAGTTTCTGCCTGAGCAGTCGGCCAGGAGCCTGTCTAATCTTCTTTCGAGAAGACATAAGACTAAATGCCCTGCTTTCCTGTGTAGAAATAGTAACCCTAACACCATGGATTCTTCCCTCAGTGTTCTTACTGTGCACCCCCAGTATGTCTTAATGTTTGTGTTGTGTGCCTTATACCTAGGGTCGGATATTTTTGCAGTTACTCGTTGTGTGCCTTCAGTCTTCTTGTGCTGAACTTCATGGTTGCGTCTTGTTGGTTTTTGAGTGGCAACGTAGAGTCAATTGGGTTTGTTACTTCTACACGCGCGCAAACACCATAAAAAAAAAAAAAAAAAATTCATCTGTTCTCAGAGTTGTTGTCGTAACGAGGAGGTCGTTACAATTTAGTTATTGATTTCCTGCTTATGCATGTAATAGATAAAATGAAAAAAATAGAGAACAGTAAAGTACAATCACACACCATCCACAAGATAACACAAATATTTTCTCTGGGAAACCATTATAAGAGAAAAACCAGATAGAAGGTTAGGCTTCTCTTCTCTCTTTTCTCTAGTATGGAAATAATGCAAGTACAAAGGAGAATGCACTCTCTATGGAGTTAACTGAGACCTGTGGCCTGTTAGGCTGCTACACAACATTAACCCCCTCTGTTATTCTCTCTAATTTCCCACTCTCCATTGTTTTTCTATGCTATGGAACAAAATAAAATAACATAGAATGGAACCCCTTCTCCCCCTAGTGGCCTCGGTATTTAACATAGACCGATAGCCACCTAGGGGTAGGTTTTTTACTTCCTCAACCCTCAATTCTAGTAGGGTTTTGAAGATTCTTGAATATTATTGAAATTCCTCATGTGGCTAGCCCATATGCATGAGTAATGGGGGACGAATTGGCATACTCTCATACCTTGGTGGTCAACATGGTAGGTCAACTTGCGAGATGAATAATTTTTTCATACGAACTTCGATTGATGCATGGTATACATCATTGGAAAGGTGTTACAATGTAGAATATTGTCAACGAGGTGTTCAAGTTTTGAACACCAGAACCCAAAAAACATTGTTTAATGCCTCAAAATGGATCTGAAAGGTTCCATACCCCAATTTTCCAAATTGGTACCTGCCACTAAAATGACCCTACAAGTTGATTCCTCCAATGTTTTCCACTCTAAAAGCATCGATATAGATGCAAAATAATATGATGATTCAATCCAGATCATACCTCACCATTTAGAGAGGCTTTTGTTCCACAAAATATTTATTGAATGAGGCAAGGAAATTTTTCCTCTACCTTAGCCCTGGAGTACCACTTTGCTTTCCCTAGAAGTTGTCATTTCAATCCAATCTGCCAAAGGTCATGTTGCCCTGTTATACACCATTTTGTCCTGCTTTGTTGAGTGTCATAAGTGTCGCACTTCACTCTTCTCAGTGCCGCAAGTTTAGTAAATTCCATGGACCATTCTACTAAGTGTCGTTCCTTATTTTTCATGTTTTTGCCAAGTGCCGGCACCTCAACACCATGCAATAATGATCCATTACATCCTCTTGAGCATCAAGAAGAGGAAACTACTTGCAAAATTGACCTTGTTCACTCAGTCCTGGCTTGTTTGACCATGGATGCCCCCTTTCCTATGTTGGGGGGCATCCATATCCTATTTCAGTGTTAAGGGAGCACCCTGGACTCCTTGTACACCACTATGGGGGAGTGTCCATGCAGATTTGGTCAAAATCCATGAATCTAGACACATCTGTCAAGGACTTTCTAGATGGTTCTGGGTTTGTTTTCTTGTTTGCATCAAGATATGATTTGATCCTTCTTCCATCCTATATTGGAGCAAGTATAACCATAAATATAACTCAAATCCCAACCTAATCTACCTTATCCTCAACTAAAATTCTAGTTTATCCTAGTGGTTATCCCTTTCTACATCTATATAACCAAGTCATTTCAGAGAGAGAGGGGGATGGAAAAGAAGGAATACATCAAACCTATGATATTGTGAAAGAGAGACAAACCTTGGTGAAGAAGCTAAGTTGGATTCATGTTCAAGGGATGAAGAAAGAAGCTTGGATGATTGCAACATCATCAGGTTGTAAACTTCTTTCTTTTTATTAATATAAGAACTTGTCCTATTTCTCTTAGACTGTCTTATTCACTGCTTATTTATCTAATTACTTTGTCTAAGTATGAGTAGGTAGGGTTTCTATTACCTAATCATAGATAGTAAGAGAAATTTTATTTTTTCTTGCAGTATTGACTTCGCGAGGGAGTTTCTTGGATTGGAGCTCAACCATTGGAGCGATGAGGAAAAATGTTAGAAATCAGGTGCATATACCTTCTCTCCTTCTCTCTTAACCCTCCCACAATAAAATATAATAGTTATTTAGGAGGATGTTAGTGTCCATTTGTTATAGGTTGCCTCACTTGTAGGAAACCCAAGTGAGGGGAACTCAAGCTGTCCATAGGGGAAGAAATCTCACCACACTAAATCGGTGACCATACTGGGGAGAACCATCTGGTTCTTCTTATGTTTGTAGCCCTCTTAATCCTTTGAATTTGTATACAGTTTGCTTCTTTTTGTTTGGAACCCTTATCCTCATTAAATCCCTGACGTTTTCAAAGAAAATGTTTCAGATTTGAGCCTTCAGGACCTCTGAAGAGCGTCCATTACCCCTTGAACGCCCCCTGTATAACTAACACAGAGCATCCTGGATGATTTTTTCTAGGCCATTAGGGAGCGTCCATCACCCCTTGGACACCCTATGTTCCACTCTGGGGGAGCGTCCTCTTGTAGCAAACTAGTTTCTGAGCCATGTTTTCTACTTTTTCTCATATTTTTCTCAGGTTTCTTTGTGACTGCTGGAGGTTCTTTTTTGAGTCTCTGTGATCAGCTCCAAATGGTTGGATGAGCTTGATCATCTCTTTTATTAATAGGTTTTGGTTTCTTTCTTTCTCATCCTCTTTTCAACTTGCTTGTGTGTTTAAACTTGCCTAATATTTTAGCTCAGAGGCTCCTAGTTTGTCTCTGACTGTGCTTGCTTGAGAACTTGACATTATCACTCCTTTTCATTTCCTTATTTTGAGTTTTCATTGGTTGATTGGTTGTGAGCCCTTTCATCTTCATCAAAACATTCTCTTTTCTGGACGATTAGGACTCTCTCGTTTACCATAACCTTGTTTCTTGATGCTTCTGTTTTGACTATTTTCATGAGTGTTTGTCTTCTTTCTCCTTTGTATTTTTGAGTCCTTGATTGAATAGGTTATCTCACACTTGTTTTCTTTTAGTTCTCATATTTTTTAGTGCACTTTGTTTGATTGATGTTTTTCTTCGTATTTCTTTGTGTTGAACATAGATCTCTTTCATTTCTCCTGAAAGTCAAGAAGCGAAAAAGTATGCATATCTCCTTGCATACATTATCAAACAATGATTTTTTTGCATTCCTTAGGAATTTGTTTTGATATATGTTTGGAAAAAGAGCTATTTTTGTATGTGCATTTTGGTTTTCAAAAACATTTCTTGGAATTTTGGCATCATCTTGATCCCTGAAATTGAAAGTTGCATAGTTTTGAGTTCTTTCTTGTGTTAAGAAGAATATAACTCTTCTCCTTCCCATACATAGAATTCATTGAAAAGAACGAACTGAATCTCATTCTTTTGCACTCTATTGGAGTCGAGTCTCTCTCACATCATCAGTTTCATCTCCATGAACCCTTTGAGTAAAAATCCATTAAAATCAATCACGCACTAATAAAATCAACTAGAACATTTTTGGTTTTAGCACACCAACAATAGCATAGAATTAGGGTCTTTGGACTAGGTAAAGTGAGTAAATTGTCCAAGACTACTAAACAGAGTGTAGAACACTAGTGAGTGTACAAATCCAACTTTCATATAGGCACATCCGAGAACCCCCTCTCACACAAGGGCTAAACACGATGTCACATGCAGAAGAGAAGAGGAGATTAACCCTCCAAAGATTGACCAATCGTAGTGAACATAGCGTATATTGGGGGTTTTTCTTGAGAAACCACTGGTTTCATTTGGTCTCAGTACTTCATGAATCCCGAATCCATCCAGGTTCCTCAAGAGTCTTACCGGTCCAATTGTCTTCATTTCTCTTAAACATATTCAGACTTTGATATCATGCCCATACATTCGGTCCCAACTATTGACTGCACCCACATGGAGGCTCATTGTGAGTTGGTAACCTTTGTTTCCTTTTTTAGGTATATACAGAGGTGATTGTGAGGGAATTCCCACGGTACTTGGAAAAAACGTCATATCACACTCTCAGTAACCTTGGAGGGTGATCCTGCAAAAGTGAGGGTTGCTTGCACTGAGAAGGGATGTTACATGGATCTTGGGGTAACTGATTCTCATTTCTTCGTTGGAATATTGACATCCCATATTCGAAATATCCTTGAGCTTACTGTTGCTTGGTTGATTTATTTTAGTTTTATTAGGAGTGTGACTCTTTGACTTTTGTAGTCAGACATAGCATCAGAGTTTTCATAGTATACAAGGTATGGAAACTGATAATCAGGAACCACAACCCAACGTTTCCTATGAAGGAATGATTGAAGATCAAACTTCTGAGACCAGGAGCATAGCTCCTGGAAGTGGTCATCACATTTAAGTATCAGTCACAAGCTTTGTAGAAAGCATTTCATCTTATACGAATCCTCTTTTTACTGATACACTTGGTCCACCACTCACTGATCCACCATCCATGAGATTTGTTGATGCCTATTCTTCTTACTATTTACCACTAGGTTCCACCACTACATAATCTTTTGGCGTGAACCCATCATATTTTGGTTTTCCTAAAGGACTTGGGAATTTATCTTTTTAAACAAATCTTGTAGTTGGTACTGCCGATGCTTCTTCTTTACCAGAAACATCGGTGACCCAGGTAACCTTGACTCCACCACTTGTGTGTACACCTTCCATTTCACATGGGTCAGGTAATATCCTTTCTTCACTATTTTCACACATGCACACACCAAGTGCCTTACTTGGTCGTTCCATCAACCATATGGATAATATTCAAGGCATTTACATAACCGCGGTTCCACAAGCTACTCAGACTCCATCTCAACCATCGCATATTAGTACACCCTACATTAGAGGTCAACATTTAATGGGAGGCCAACCTTCAGCTGGGGGGAAAACTTCATCTGTAGGGAAACATTATACTAGGGGGGAAAATACATGGTTACAACATCAAATAGCTTGGTGGAAAGCCACTCCTACTATTCCTTCTATCCTTACCACCACTGAACTATATCATGGACATCAATTTCTATGAATTGCTAACCCTTTGTGGGGTCAACCTAACCCGAGGGGTATTCTTCCACAAGGAACTTTTACCTTTCAAGTCATAAACCCCATGATTCTGATGCAATAGTCCCTTCAACCACAATACATGGGGGGACCATTGGGTCAATCACAATATATAGAAGGTCCATCTATTTAGTCACAGTATATGGGTGGATCTCTATGAAAACCACCTTACGCAGGTGGAAAATCAAGACAACCCCCTTTCATGGGTGGAAAACCCGAGAAACGGAGGACCATCTAGCTTTTCCATCTTCCTGCAACCTAGATATGGTCCTACTAGTGTTCCCATGCCATATGATTACCTACAGTATTCACAGGCTAACCTAAAAGTTCCATTCTTGGCTACATTAGATCAACTAGATCTGTCATGTTTGACCAAGGATCCCATCCAACATGCTCCATTTTGGTCTGCCATCCCTACCAAATTTTCGTTCAATATCCCAAAATTCAATAGAAAACCTGGGGAAGATCCTAACAATCATGTTATGAATTTCCATTTATGGTGTTCTTCCAACTCTTTGATGGATGATTCCATATGTCTTAGACTTTTTCAAATAACACTTACAGGTGCAACAGTGAAATGATATATTGAGCTACCGCGTAACTCCTTTGTCAACTTTAACTTTCGTTCCATGGTTTTTCTGACGCATTTTCAGTTTCCTATAAATTATGAGACCGATACCAAGCTTTTGACCTCACTCCAACAATCCTCTTCCACCCACATATCTGATCATATTCATGAGTTGAGATGGCATAGATGGTTGATTAAAGCTCCCATTCCAGACCAACTCCTTGCAGATTGGTTCACAAAGTTGCTCTTGCCTCCCATCGCCCATGATGTTTCTATGGGAAATTTTATTACTGAGGAATAGGATATTATCTATGCGTAGTATTTGGAATTAGTATATTCCCAGTCTGACACACTTTACGATCTGATCCCTAATACTCCTTGTACATCAAACGATCCAACAAAACCTTCTATGGAACCAAGTTTTGTTTCGAACACCAAAACTAATTCCACTCCTGCTCAATATTCAAAGGGGAATGTGGTCCAATCCACTTCATCTCAAAAACTAGGAGGTAAGAATAAAAATAAGGGTAAATACAAGAAATATTTGAATGAGTAGGATAACCCAAACACCATTGATACTCCGCCAAATAAGAATTATAAGTTTCCTTGCAAGATCTGTGAGGAAGACCACTACACAAAATATTGTCCTCATTGTGAGGTAGTTTCTAAATTTCTAAAGGGTTCCTCCCAACCATTTCAATAGAAAAATTTGGTTGCACAACATCATGCCCCTCCGCAAGGGGGCAACGCATGTCATCCCCATCATGGAGATGATTCCAAAAATTCCTATGATGTGTACATGTTTATGGCAGTGAATGTAATGACTAGAGAGAATACGTATGCCACTCCTCCAGGTGATCATACTAAGAGAAAGGTTGCGATCAACCCGCCACATCCACGCCTCTTCCATATTCCAATCCTCTTTAGATTGAGAAGTCAATCTCTGACATAGTGTTACACCCGCCGAAGAGCATAATTCAGAAAGTGACATTTAATCCAAATGCCCGCACTACCCAAAACTACAACATCATTGAATATTTATTTTAGGCACCTTGTGCTATGTCATCCCTTGAAGTTCTACAAAAATGTCCAAGACAATGTAGAACCATGTTGTCCACCATTGGAGCTATGTATCCAGAGGAGTCAAATATGATCATGTTTAATACATATTACTTTAAGGAGAGGCTCTCCCACCACTTAGCATTCCAAATTCAAATTTTGGTTGGTGGAAAGAACATCCATTTCACTGTTTTGGATGAGGGAGCCTCCACCCGTGTCATGTCTTTTCCTTGTTGGAGAGCCCTATGTTCTCCTAAAATTACCTCGTATCTGAACACATTGAAAGTGTTTGATGGATGTGGTTTTGAACCTCACAGACTCTTGCCATCTTTCATTGTGACATTGAATGGTAAGATTGTTTCATTCGATATCAAGGTAGTTGATGCACCCTTGAATTACAATTTGTTATTTGGTCATACTTGGTTCTATGTGATGACTGTTGTCGCATATATAGTGTTTCGTCTCTTGCGATTTCCTCATCAAGGATAAATTATCACTATTGACCAACTGGACTATATAAATCTATATCTCCACAATGTTGTGATGAATGATGCCCCTTTTCTAGGGAAGTCTAGTCTTGAAAGTGTCAGAGTAGGTCTCCTTAAGGATTCCTCACTCATGGGAGTTTTTCCTTTACATGATCCTATCATCCCGCAGGTGGCCATGTTAAATATGATTTCAACTTAGGTGCGACAACCCCTACAAACATCTGATCCTTTGGTAGTACCTGGTCTTGGCGAGTATAGTTCATCATCTCTGTCAAGCTCGTTAAAAAATGAACTAGATCCCCTTCCATTCAAATCAAGTCTCACTCTAGATCACATACTTGAACCTTCCTTTCCTCTGTCTCGTGAAAATTTTCCCATTAGTAAACATATGCCTAAACAAGGAAAGAAAAGAAGTCATGGAGGAAACGATGCTTGGGTGGCAGGTCTCCATCCTCTGGGCATCATAAGAAAACCTACTAGCTTCTATCATGCAAGTTGGGGGAAAAACACCTCTAGAGAGACATGTTGCTAGGAGTGATTCTCGCTTGGGGGTTGTTCCCATCATAATGTAGTATTATTTTCTAGAACAAGATTAGTCTTTGTTCTTTCTCATGCTCGTAAATACATGAGAATAAGTTACCAAGATTACTATTTGTTCTTTATTTGCTCGTTAATACATGAGAATAGGTTATCGAGTATACTTTTATCTCTTTTTTGGACTCGTAAAAGTTATACAAAAAAGGAAATCTTTGGAGTCTCCTTTAATCTCTTTTCAAACTCTCTAAACATGAAAATATTTCCGAGCGATCTTGTTTTCTTTCACACTTGTTAAGGTGAATTAGAATGCACATCTATTGATTGGTTTTTTATCTCTTTTTTCACTCTCATTAAACTATTTATGAAAAATGAATACTCTATTCAAGCATGATTATAAGAGTTCTCTTAGGTATTGTTTTATACTTTTTCGGACCATGGAGACTAATTTCATGAAAAATTTCATCTGGAGTATTCTTTCTAAATATTTTTAGACTCTCAAAATATGAAAATACCATTGAGTTTTCTTTCCTTGGACTCGTAAAATATAGACAAGGAACCCATCTTTCTTCAGGTTCATTAAAAATGTGAAGATGGGGCTCATCTAAAGGATGAGCTATAACAAGCATTTCTTATCCTTCTCAAGCTCGCTAAAAAAAAAAGAGGTACTCTCCTATCTGGATGGGGAAATTTTTTGAGAAGTGGGTCAATTATTTCATTTATGGCAGCTTTGTGTCTCCCTTGGACATGGAACTTGTTTGAATCCAATGTGTCGTCATACTCTTTTGACTCCTTTAGAAGAGAACCCTTGGTTATCTTCACATTCCATGCGTCGTCATACTCTTTCGAATCCTTCGAAGAGACCCATTGGTTGTTGTCACATCATCATACTTGGTCTTCATGCTTTGCTGAGTCAATGTTGTCAGATCATTCATTGTGCTACAAAATGTTCAAGGGAAACCAAACTCTTCATTTTCACCTCTGTGTCAGTTCACCATCATTTGATCCATCACTATTCATCACTATCCTTATTCGTTTTGTGTCGATGATGGTGGATACATCATGGCTCTCCATTGACGAGTCTATTTTCATTGACATCGAAACATTATCTAAGAATTAGACTTAGAAACCAATCAGTACCTTAGATCCTACATGGCTCAATGGAAAGTTTCCTCACTTTTGACAGTGGGTCTACATTATTCACCTCTGATCAAAATATTCCACTGAGTGTTCGAATTCAGATCATCTATTCACATTCGATGGAATGTACTCAGAGTACCTTGGGAGTCATTTTCATCATTGGTGATTTCCCTCGCACTTGTTAATGGTATACATTATTGACCAGTAATCAAGTGTATTCTACCATGTTCGACGTTGAGACCTCTATTCACATGGTTAGATTCGTACTATCTGGGATTGAGATTGAAGACCCTGGGGGACTATCCAATAAACACTCATTTTTTTATCTTCCTTCGCCAACCTGCGATGGAGATTATGAAGTTTTGATGTATGTCGTGACATAGATCCATGTTGTATTAGTATGTGTCTATGTTATGGCATGTTGTAGCTCCACTATGTACAATCTCATGGCTACACTTCGATCGATTCATGGAGATATGGATCCACATTGTATGTTTGGTAGCCATATCCTTAGTCAATACCTTCATGGATCTCCAGTGTATTGGTCGACGACCATTCTTTGAGCTATATTATCCTAAGTATGGGTATGCCTACCTCGAGAATGATATATGTATATTGATTGATTCTTTCTTTGTTTTTGACAGGTCTTCTGAATTCAATCCCTTTATTCCAAATTATTACGAAGTGTTTCGGCCATCATTTTTCTCCTCTCATCTCACACTTTAGGGGGCATATGTTATACACCATTTTGTCTCGCTTTGCTAAGTGTCGTAAGTTTCTCAATTCACTTTGCTAAGCGGAGTAAGTGTTGCACTTCACTCTTCTTAGTGTCACAAGTGTTTGTAATATACCAGATATAAAAAGTATGCAAAACATAAATAAAATGCTAGAAATGGCAGAATAACAACAATATAACCAGAACAATCACCACAATAACATGTAAATGATATAAGAATAACATAGAAATAACACTTTAAATATGAGAGAAATTTTCATGGGCCTCTTTAAGGGGAAAACCTCCAGTCGAGAAGAGCTCTATTACAATAATATCCAAGCTAGGGTTCTCATACCCTCGACTCCTATTTATACTAAATATGTCTATCAAAAGAAGCATCTAGAGGAAGATCCTTCTAGAAGCGGAAGCTTCT
>SNQJ01S0013988.1:10404-44750 GCA_010110895.2 Picea sitchensis
CTCCCCCTTAAAAACAACCTTGTCCTCAAGGCTTGAGATGTGGAAATTGTTGCAGAATGGTAGTTGGTTCCCATGTGGCATCTACTGGAGTTGTATCTTTCCACTGGACTAACACTTCCTTGATGGTCCTCTGACATAGGTGATACTCATGCTGGTCCAAAAGTTCTTGTGGTTGTATCGAAATGGATCCTTCTTCAGCTAACTCGGGAAGGTTGGTTTGAATTTGGCACTTAGTTCCAATCACCTTCTTTAAGCATGAAACGTGAAAAATGGGATGTAGCTTCGAATGACTAGGTAAAGCTAACTGATAGGCCACTTGTCCCACACACTTGAGAACGGTATATGGACCATAAAATTTGGGCGCTAGCTTCTGAAAATGCTCGTCCTTGAGGGAATTTTTCTTGTAACGTTGTAGTCGAAGACACACTTGATCCCCTTCTACAAATTTTAAGGATGGAAATTTATTTTGAAATGTAGAAACCTTGGTGAATATTACTAGTCCTTTATATGTGAACTATACATGTTTGGCAATATTTTTGTTAAAATATTCAAATTTCTAAGGATTTTATATAGTTTTTATAAATTTTTGGTGATTTTAAAGGTAAAATAATTTTGTCCTATAGAATTTGGGAGATTAATTTTTAGAATGGTGAATCTTTTTTTGAGAAGAACCATGGAAAATTAGCCCATGGGAGAAATTTATCCCCTAAAATTTTCCTTGAAATTAACTAACTTAATTTTTGATCATTAAATCAATTCGGGGTGTAAGATTAAAGGTTCCAACACTGTATGTTGAGGGACTAGGACTAGCATGACTACCTAATCTATGAAAAGAACATGAAACGATACTAGAAAATCACAAGAAACTTATTCATTGGGAAACAAAATAAGAAAGTTCCCTAATGGCATAGGCTATAGTTGTTCACTAAAGCAATTCCATGAGTGTCATGTAATCTCATTCCCACCTTCAAGTGAAATTGTTCTTATGATTGGAAATGCAAAGAAGGAAATCTATGTGTATTGGGTAGCAAAGAAAATATTAATTACTGGCCAAACGACTAACTGTTTCTCACTTAAGATTTACACTCAAGTGTTAAGAAGCAACTTGTTCCTACCTTCAATGACACTTTATCTATGGAAACAAAGCATATAAAAGAATATAACTCTAATGAAATCTGAAACTACCTGCAATTAAAGGCATTTAATTGACAATCAAAAAAGAGAAAGAGACTAATTATGAGGATCGATCCAATCACTCACACACACTATGTAAACCAACAAGTCTTAGATCATTTGTCGGAGTATATCTCCCATATAAAACTACCAAACATCAGAAACAACACTATTATCTCAATTTTCAATTTAAGGGAAGGTGTATTGATTATAGATATGGAACAAAAACTGCATGTTATTAATCAATTTGCACACTTAGATTATGATTGAAACGGAGTAGTATAATTGTCACTATTTGAGTTACAACCAGAATTAATGTACAAAGTACACAAAGTTTTAAAACTGTAAGGGATATGCAATTTCTATCCAAATTATATAAATGTTGAATACAATATTTTGGAGATCATACAAATCGAAAATTCAAAACAATATAAAAACAAAAGGATGAAAATATTACCTCTACTGCTACAACATGGAAACGAGAACCCGATTGGTGGGCCCTCCGGTTTGTTTCCCACTGCTCAAAAGATCACAGGATTAAAGAACAATTGAATGCACAAATGCTAACTCAGAACATCAACGTATCCTCCTTGTATTCATGAATTAAAGTTCAAAAATACAAATGAAAGAACAGAGTAATAAAGTATAGAAATGTTGACCTCTTCTAAGTCCTATGGAGCTATCATTTATACATGAACAATCAGTGAAACTAAATTCTAAACTTAGAATCCATTCAAACAATTTTTACAATTTTTGGAAAATCGACCACACAAAAAATCTGGACAAACCCAAATTAGAGAACCAGGATTATCTCTCAAAATATTTTGAATCTCAGAAATCGACCCAATTGGAAGTCAATTTGGAAATTTATGTACAAAAAACATATTTTCATTTTTCTATATTCTTCTTCTTCAGCTCAGAAATCAGGTCTGAAATTATTTGTCTGTAAACTGCTTATTAATTTAGACCATAACTTTGACCAAGAACTTGGAGACTCACATGTGTGACCTAGACATGATATGATGGGGTGGATAACCATATAGAAGCATCCAAATATGATGTGTATGTGTCCATTTCTCCATTGGACACATGGAAGTATGATGAGCAATGATGGTGTTGCAGGATCTCTATGTGTGTTGTAGGATATGGACTCATGAAAAACATCATCAATGATAAACCAATTAATAATCATCCTAATAATTAATGGAAATAGTCACATTTAGAGGATAATATTACCTTATTGGCTCTAGATAACTATTCCATAAAAAAACTCTTATATTATTCTGATGATAGGGATGAGAACGAGGAAAAAAGGAGGAATATATGAACTGAGGAGGGGTTTCACTAGCAATCAAATCATTAATTTTGGAGGCCAAATATCCCCCCATGTTGAAGGTTTTGCACATCCTTGTGCAAAAAAACATTGATATCCAAGTGAAAAATTGTAGGAAAAAACTAGTCTACTACTTTCCAATGGAGATACTGATATTGGATCCCATGTCCTTTTCTTCCCTGCGATTCCTTTCCAGAACCCGGTTGAATGCATTCAACAATTGAGCCTGTGTGCTACCTTTTAGAACTCCTAAGCAGTTGCTTGTTATTTTTGACCAATTTTTCATTTTCAATTTCCAACCGAGCATATCTCTCTTTGAGAGTAGTACTCTATATCTATCTATCACTTCAAATTCTTTGATTTTATTCCCTAATGCTCCAATATTCTTACTCTCCTCGATAGGTGAACTTATGGTATTGTTTGAGGACAATATTGGATGAGGAGGCTCATTGTAATCTATATTTTCTTCAAGAATATCCATTAGTGGTATCTCTACCTCAACTAGGTCAGGTTGAAAATTAGATACCTTTGGTTTAGACTCCTTATTCATCAATTTCTTAGCCTAGGGTTTGGGACATTCCTTTTGTTGTACATCATTATGCCTTGTTGGTATTTCTTCATTATGCACAAGATTCACATATTGCTGATAAGGAATGGGTGCTTACACCTTTGTAACCTACATTTCAACTTTTTTCTTTTCCATACTACATGTGAATGTTTGACATAGAGGTGATACATCCTTAGTTGGCTTCCTATTTTCCTTGGAAATGGCCTTGTCTTCTTGTCTTCACTATCTTTAGTGTTTATTTCATTGTTTTCAGGGATATCGGTAACCTCTTGAGGCAACTTGACTAATTTTTTCCCTGCCTCTACGAATCCATTTCTGACTAGAAATCAATACCAATTCCTTCACAATTAATATTCTGATGAGACTGTGGTGGTAAAGAATACTGGACATACTTTGAAATTTTCCCCAAAATTTTTGCAAAAATAAAATGGAAAATTGATTTGATCTCTAGATTCAAAATGCAGAAGCAATCGAATATGTTAAAGGAAGTCAATTGTATACCATCCCTCACATGTGACAAATTTCTGAAGTACAAACAACAAATTCCTCCATGCCTCCTTGATCCATGACCTCATAACTCCATGCTTCCAATATGGCGTCTTCTTAGTGTTGTAGAGGAATCATGACCATGCCCCCTGTTCAATTTGTTGGTTTTTAAACCACCTTTCACCGCTTTGGGGAAATCCTGTAGCTTCTACAATAATATACTTTGTCACCTTCATTACTAAATCACTAATTTGTCTGAGTATTCCCAATGAAACTTCATGATTCTCTGTCCGCAGTCATTATATCACTCAAATTGATGGGGAATGAAAACCAACATGTCTCAAACACGTCTTACTTGCATTTATATATGGATACCCTTCCAAAGCCTAACATTGAGGGATAATACCAATTTTTTGTTAGAAAAACGGGACGGAGCAATAAAATAAAATAAATGAAACAAAACCTGACACAATACAAGAGACACAGATTTCGTGGTTCACCCAGTGTGTGGGCTACATCCACAGAGAAATTGCTTGGTCCTTCCTTTATTGTTATCTGACAAATGAAGGGATGCAACCTACAAACCCATGCTTCCTCTTCTTTCTCTCACAGTCTCCTCCTCTAGAATACAATATTCACCATCAATCATGCTGGCCTTAATACATTTCCTCATAAAGGAGTTTCCAGCCAAGACAAAAAACCCTAACTAAATCCTCTAGTTAGATCGTGACTATATAATGAGAGCAGTCGGTTACAATGAAATTACATATACTTTTACAAGACAATTTCTCCTTCAGGGGCTTCACCCCCAAAACCCCACTGGGGGCCCGCTTGCCCCCAGAACCCCCAACTGGGAGGATGGACCCCCTGGACCACTGGAGGGGTACCCCCCTCTGCACTCCAGTGGAAGGTGTACATGCCATGGGGTGTAAATGCTTGTGGGGGCATAGACAGTCCCGCGTGGAAGAGTGTACATACTTATGGGGTGTAAATACTTCATGGGGTATAGACACGGCTGAAAGCAAAGGACCTCTGCATCAGGAAGATAATCAGGCTCCACAACCAACATTTTTTCATGGCTTCACCATACTGTGACAAACCTTGGAAATGAAGCTTTGTTGGATCCCCAATTTTAACGATATTTTTACTAGCACAAGGTAAGGATGGAAGATTTTAATGCGGGATTGGAAAATCGAAAGGTGGTTACAGTGAGAGATAGAAATGGAATATGGTTAAATGATGTAGTAAAAAATTATATGGATCATTAGAGGAGCTCATTTTGAATCCCGCTAGTGATTCAAAATGGGTCTCAAGGCAACGAATTAAATGATAATTAGCTCTCCATTTTGATAAGAATAACATGAAATGAAAAATTCAAGGGGTGCCTAACCAAAATCATAAAACACGATCTTGGAAATGATAACATGTGATGATAATTCAAGGGATGGAAAATCAAGATCATATCTTAGGCACGATCTTGGAGATGACAATCAAATTTGGTGGTAAGTTTAGAAGTTATGAGAGAATCATTCATAAACTAATCGTGAGCCAACAAGATTTCATCATGTGACTTACATATCTTAGATGAACTTAGGAAAATTAAAAATTGACCCTTTACCTCTATTTTAACTTTGAAATGCAATCATGTGCTTGTCTAGATCGAGATATTTTGAGCAAGAAAGAGAACTAACTATTGAAAAGAGACTTGATGAGGCTGAATATTTGGGACCAAAGAAGTCAAATGTTGTTGATGATGAAGACCGATCAGTTGAGACTGATATATTGTTGAGATGATACAAAACAAAGTGATAATGTATTTCAATTGTTATGTTGATAGGACAATGACTGTTGACTTCCTTATTTAGGCTACAAAATGCACTTTAAACAGTTGCTACAAGATTTCTTGGATGTTATAGGACTACTTGTAAATGTTGAAAATGTAAAAAATATGAATGTTGATGCTACTATTGGAAGGATGGACACTGCAACTTCTATTAGAAGGTTGGACATCTCCTGAAGGAGGATGGAATGAATTGTGATTGAAAACAAGACTAGATGGCGATCTTTATTGGGACAGTATATAAACATATGACTATAAGAAATGAAATTGCTGCAAGTTGTTGTTGATACAAAAAAGTCATATATTCTTCATCCATATCCTCTATTCGTACAACTAAATCTATGTGAATAAGTTTACTTAGAGTCGAACATAGAAAGATATCATTGGATTACTGGTCAATAATTGAAATCGTTAACCAATGTGAGATGACCCACTATTAATGTCAATGGGAATCATGGTACAAAAGTACATTATAGTATATGTGAATGGATGTGTTGGATTCAAACACATATAGAATCCATTAGTCAAGGGGCATGGATGTATTCCCTTGTTGATAGCGAGAGAACCAACCATTAAGGCATGCAAGGCTCAAGGTACTTATAAACATCTCTAATATTGATCCCAGATGATGTGCTAGATTCGATGGGATGAGACCCATTGGAAGGTGGGCCTTAAGGAATCCCACACCATACAACACAAGCATAAACATTTGAACACGAGCATGTATATTATCAAATAGAAGAAGATGCAATATATGCAAAATATTGAACACGAACATGACGTGAACATTTGAGTTGCCTTGTTGAAATAGAGTCATTAATTCATACTATTTACAGGACCCCGAAGAATGAAAGCAGGATTGGTCCTCCCATTTCTTTCTTCAAGCATAGGGTGGGCACCACATAAGTATGGCCTATGAAAAATTATTCATCCATGTAAAATATAAGGAGCGAACATAGTAGCCTTTATTTAAATTGATGTGTTAGGCGACAGAAAGAAAAGCTTGTCGTCCACACAAAAAAAGTACAAAATAAAATAAAAAACAATACCAGAGATTGGAAAACACCATACAAAAACCTCAAATATTATATATTCAAATAAACTGGGTTACAAAATATAGCTGAGATTATTTGCCATGATAAATGCGATTTGTAAAAAATGCTTGATAATCAAATGCTTGATTTGTAAAAAACAAGTTGAATATCAATTTCGGGTCTTGGACTTCATTGGTGTTGTCAGCTAGATCTATCCCAACTTTTTGAATAGCTTGTCTCTTCTAGATATGGCCTGCTTGCATTGGCTGGTTATTCAACATTCCATACTTTTCTAAGTGTTAATTTCCATCTATCATCGAAAACTTGGGGTTTAAGGTTCCTTCCTTGTAATGTTCCTGGTCATTGACATCTGAGACAACTTAGAGATGCAATCCAGGCCCGATTCAAATACGAGGGAGTGATTTTATGTGACGTCAGCTTTGGGGGAAACAAATCCTGTTAGCCAACAAAAGATGAGACAAAAAAAAAATCAAGTATGTGGTGACTGCTATTCTCCCTGTATTCTATCATCTGTTTGGTTGAAAATCCCGCCTGAAGATTTGTATGTTGAACTTCTTTGTTTTATTGCTGTAAATTGGAAGGGACGTCCAAGTCAACTACAAAATGTTCCTTTGTTGAAGTACATAGCTTCTTCCAGAAGAACAAATATGGAAAGTGTATCATTTGTTGCAGACCACATCACAATATATCTTTCGTCGTAGGGGTGGCAGACATTGCAGCCCACAAAATGGTCTAGAATATTCGGAAGTCACACCCAATAATACTCCATGCCCGAATACACTCAGAAGGAAATTATAAAATTGGATACTTACGAATGTGAGAAACTGTATGCGTGTTTGAATCAACATTCTAAAATTGTAGAACGTTTTATGCCAAAGTTGCAACAGACTTAACAGAAAACCAGTTTCTATGTCAAAAAGTGTTGAGCTACCTCTGGATGTAGTAACAGACTCGACATACAATCAAATTTCGATCACTACTGATACTAATGTCAAGTGTAAGAAGTCGTTATCCTAGGCTCCAGGTAGTTTCACCTTTAGGCATCGATACTGGCAGTGACCCTAGGCTCCAGATAGATTCGGATTCAGACATCGACACTGGCGGTGGAAATGGGAACAATGTTATTGACTACAATGCAACAGTGTGGTGAACAAGCAATGTTGTCATTGTCAAAGCACTTAGACTGCAGGATTGTCAGACCTACAAAGAACCTCGACTTTAGTGTTTCTTTGTCACGACAACTACAATGTTGCCTCGAGTCCAAAAATCTTTGGACATTGGGTGTCCTGTGCAATAATGACCTTTACATTAAGTACATGTCAAACATCTATTATCTGACATTGCAGTGTTAATGTGATTGCTATAGTGGACAACGAATCGATTGCATTGGCAGAAGAAATATTAATTGTGTGATCAATTAACATCCTTAAAGGATGTGAATCCCAAACAACGGCTAAAATTTTTCGAACAATCCTGTGTTCAAAAAATACATTGTTCTATATTTAAAAAAATAAGAAATTGTATTGTTCGAGGATTTTTTTTTTTTTTTTCAAATATCGGATCCACTGCAACAAAAGAAATGCATTTTCCTTATCCAAAGCAAGGAAAACAACAAGAAGATTGATATTAGGTGGAAACAACTATGGAATACACCACTACATTAAGGTCTCTTCTAAAGAATGAAATGAAATGTTTTTCAGAAACCAAATCATTACCTGAAGATGCCAAACTTCTTGCAGAAGGTGGTAGTATAAAGTAATCTTCAAAAAATGTTGCAAAGTCCATAATCCAGAATTCCTTCCCATTAACTTTCCCCAGTTACATGCCCATGCAGGCATTAGAAACTTTTGAGAGCGTCGTTCGCTAGTTATATACCCACCTTTAAGTAGGAGGAGAATATTTGTGCAAAGAGGGGCAAGCTCATCGACCCAGATGCAATCATATGCATAGGAATAGTGAATAAAATGTGCAGTAGCGATAGAAAGTTGATTGTTTTTGGAGTTTGTTACTACATCCAGAGTACGGTGAACAAAATTTGACAAAGAATATGACTTTCTGTCAAGTCTGTTACCACACCCAGAAGTAGCTCAACAAACTTGAAATAGAAACTCCTGTAATTTCAAGATGTTGATTCAACTACCCATATAGTTTCTCATACTCGTGACGATCCAAATTTATAATTTCCTTCTAAGTATATTCACGAATGGAGTAATATTTCACATCATCTATGAATATTCCAGACCATTTTGCAAGCCACAGTATATGCGACTTCTCTGACGAAAGATAAATTCTTGTGTGGTCTGCAGAATTTGATACACTTGCCAAATCTGTGTTGTTGGAAGAAAATATATACTTCAACGAAGGAGCATTTTGCAGGTGACCTGAAAGTCCCTTCCAAATCCTAGTAAGAAAACAAAGAAGTTCAACACACAAATATTCAGGCAGGCCTTTCAACTAACGAAAGCATCGAATACAGGGAGAACACCAATCAAAAGATACTTGATTTTTTGTGTGTGTGTCTGAGTTTATGTTGGCTAACATAGTTTTTTTTTCGCTCAAAATGGATGTCACATAAATCCATTCCCTCATCTTTCAATTGGGCCTAAATGGCATCTCTAATTTGTCTCACATGTCCATGACCAAGAACATTACAACGAAGGCACCTTAAAGCCCAACTCTTCGATGATAGAGAGAAATGGGAATACGTATTTTAAATGAACACTGGAGGATGATAGTATAATCTTCCGTACAAGTTGGTTTAATTTGTTTTAATGGCAGATGCCCTATATATTTTCGCTTATTAATGTCATTCTTTTCGAATATGTGTGTTGAATAGTCACTAATAACACGAGTTAACATTCCCATATGCAAACAGATTCTCAAATATGACAACCTGTAATATATGCACAGTATTAAAGAGCAACATGACGTGAAGACCTTTGTAGATGACACGTTTGTGGATGGAAGCGTGGTAGTACAATATTGCATTTTTACGATGAGGATGCCTTTAAAAAACTAAAATAACCAACACTTTTTGCAAATTCAAAATGGACGCAATTTTTTTTATCAGATCCCATAATATTCGCCTGTTAATGCATTTTAATGGGAGATGTCCTTGAGCTTTTCTCTTATTAAATCCAATATTTTTGAACCTGTCCGGTGGGTTGTCAATAGTAAAATCATAATTAATGTGCATTGGGAAGGGCAGAAGGTAATGATTTTAATATTTTTTGAACCCGAGAGTGCGTGAACCCGCAAAACTTTGAAGACTTGACTAAGTATGGAAAGGCAGGTTGGACAGATAGAGTCATCGTAGGTAGATTCAATCTTGCGAGTTCGAGGAGTCTAGAGTCAAATTGTAGAGCACAACAGTTTTGGGTGTAAGATGTATACCCCAAACACAGGTTACCAGAGTTTGATAGCACCTATCCGCGAACCCACGTTCATAAAATTGGCTAAGTATGCAAATGAATGACATTCGATCAGACTCGTGATGTGAAGATATAGATGGAGATGACAATTTGTCAGTTCACCACACTGGGAACCTGCGAGCATAGAAACGTGACAAAGTATAGAACTAGAAACGCATAATAGAGGGTAAGAACAAAAGGGGAAAATGGGTAAGTTTAGAAGAAATTGGCTAAGTATGCAAACAAACGACGGTCGGTCGGACTCATGATGTGAAGATATAGATGGATGAAAATGTATTTCAACAGGCCTATCAAGCTATGCAAGAATGCAAATGCAAAATTGAGACCTGTCGGTGATGGAGAAGGACAGAAGTGAAGCCCCTGGCCTGCAAACTGTGACAACAGGTCCAACCGCAGATGCAGGACCCCAACCTTGCAAAGTTGAAGGAAACAACAACAACCAACAAATAACAAACCGGTGAAGAAGCACTAAAAGGCCCAACTGCAGATGCAAGACCTCAACCCTGCAAAGTTGAATCAAACAACAATAAGAAACATCCAGCGAACCAAGGAGCAAGCACCAACCAATCGACCGGGAATGTCGGTGAAGAACAATATTGGCCAAATTCACTACACAAAAGATTGTATCAAAAATTTCGGAGGAAAATGTATTGTAACACATCTTTTAGGCAAACATTTCAGGCTGTGAGGCCTGTCAGGTAAACATTAAAGGCTATGAAGACTGTCCTAAGGCCTGCCACTGTGCAAACAGTTAAAAAAGGTGCAGTTTTCATAGTTGGTATTTTCCAATACTGGGAGTGTTCAAAATCCTCTTGTTGTCCATCTTTGTATGTGATTACTATGACCAGAGAAGCAGAACTGTAATGTTGTCTTCCTCTCGTTCTGGATCACCAATGTTCGACACAGAACCTACCTCCATCGCAACCACAATGATGTATACGAAAAGGAAATCATATTTTCTCCCCACATACAAAGATGTTTTGCAAGAGGATTTCGACTCAGGCATCCCCAGCAGTGAAATTTCTCACCTGCAAACTGCAAATAGAAAAGGAAGATAAACACAGTTCCAAAACCTACCTGTCGATGGGGAACGATAGAAGACCAGTTCCAATCATAGTTGCAGAAACCCATGCATGAAAACTGCAACAAGACCAATAGGAAAACAAGAACAAGAGAAATAGGAAAACAAGAAACCAGTGAACAAGAAAGGAGTAAGCATGGACCATTGAACCAGTGATGCCCCTGAAGAAAGGTGTAGTTTTCACGTTTGGTATTTTTCAATACTGGGAGCATTCAAAATCCTCTTGTTGTCCATCTTTGTATGTGATCAGTATGACCAGAGAAACAGGACTGTAACACTATCTTCGTCTCGTTCCTGATCGCCAAGGTTCGACACAAAACCCACCTCAATTGCAGCCACAGTGGCGTATATGAAAAGAAAATCGTATTTTCCCCTCACATACAAAGATATTCTCCAAGAGGATTTCGACTCAGGCATCCCCAGCAGTGAAATGTCTCACTTGCAAGTTGCAAATAGCAGAGGAGGCTAAATACGACACCAAATGCTACCTGTCAATGGAGAATGACATAAGGCCAGTTCCAATCACAATTGCAGAAACCCAAGCGTGCAAACTGCAACAAGACCAATAGGAAAATAATAACAACAACAACATGAGAACAAGAAACTAGTGAACAAGCAAGGAGTAAGCATGAACCACTGAACCAGTAATGTTGTTGAAGAACAGTATTGCCCATATTCACTACAGAGAACATTGCATAAAACAAAAAAAATAAATAAATAATAAAATGGAGGAAAATGTATTGTAAGAGGCATATTAAGTAAACATTTAAGGCTGTGAGACCTGTTAGGTAAAGATTTAGGTCTGTCAAGACTGTTTTGTAAAAATTTAAGAAAAAATGCAGTGTGGTAGCTCTATTACGTGCGAAAAAACATTTATTATATTATTTTATAACAATAAAAAAAAATTAGCAATAGTTCGAACAATAGAGGGTATGTAAAAAAAAAAATTATTCAAAGGACAAAGTAATATGAGGTGAACTAATAAAAATGTGACTCTCTATCTTCAAAACTTTGGATATCCAAACATTTCAAGAATAAAAGTAAAAATTCAGAAAAACCATATATGATCAAAAACTTTGGATATGCTAACATATAAAACATTGAGAATAGAGAAGCTGGCAATAAGAACTCCAATCTATTATCCAATCAGATCATGACATATATGGTATTTTTTATTATATAAAAATCAATGTTTTTAGTTCCCTAGTTCCAACAATAGATATTATGCAAATATTTTTGGTCAAAAGACAAACTAATATGAACTCAATGAATTATAGATTGTTATAGTCCCTCTACCCCACTGATAAATATATGTTAAAAGTTAGGTAAACTTTGTTGCATTTGTAAATGTATGCTTAATAGCAATTGACTACAATTTTTTTTTATTCATATTAATTAAAAATGAAAGAGTAAACAAATTAAGTAATGATAAAAATATGCTTAATGATAATTGACCACAATAATTTCTTAATCATATTAATTAAAAGTAAAATAGTAAACAAGTTAAGTAATGATAAATGCACACATTCATAAATGAAAGGAATTTAATGTTGGCAATCCCAAGAATTTAATGTAGGCAATCCCATCCATTGATTAATCCACAGACATAAAAAAAAAATGAATAATCCACCGATTTTCACTAGGAGACGCCTATCACTGTAATTAACAAAAATGATTTATTTTTGTAGGAATCGAAACACGGATTTCACCATGGGGCGTGTTAAGGAAGTGGAATGAGAATGATAATTCTCTGTGTAAATGGATGAGAATTAAGTGTGATAACTAGTGGACGACGTTGCAGTAGTGGACAATAACGATGTTAATGATAAAATACTAAATATGAGGATATTGTTAATTTTCAGAACACTTAAAAACAAGACAATTTTTTGTTTTTTGTTTTTTTAAATAATTTTTATTTGTAACTATTTTATTTGAAAACAAATAAAATTAATCAATTCATACTATCAACAAATTAAATTATATAATTTTATATTTTAAAAATACAATTTTTTTTTAATTGTATTTTTAAAATATAAAATACAATTAAGGAACATGTACCTATGTCTGTAGGTCCTCTACAGTAGAGGAAGAGGAGGCCGTGGATCTAGTTAATGATGCGAAGGAAGAAAGAGTGGCTCCTAGAGCCCACATGCCCTGATCTCCGACATATTTGATTATGGATATATTGGTTAGGGTGGAAGATTCCCAGGCCCTTATGGATAATACTAGATAGATTGTTCTTTGTAAGTTCTTATGATATCTTATATCTTATTGGCGTTGGCTAAACATTATATCATTTGATATTTTTGGTTGGAATCCGACAATTTAAATATGAATAAAATCTCTACTTTTTGTTGTTTAAATTGTGTTTCTGAATGTATAAATGGATTCAGTCTGTTGAAAAACCCCTGGAGCACTCTGATTATACAAACTTAACCACTAAAATCTTCTTATCCAACAATTTCTCACCTGATTTTGGGCAAAATCAATCTGAAAAAATCAACGAAAAACAACCAAAAGATAGAAACGTTTAGAGTACTCTTATCTTATTTTGTAAAGTAACGCTCCATCCCTTTTGTTTTGGTTCGACTGCGGTTGATTCTCATTTATTAATGTGCTTGTCACTGCTACTTTCGTTTATTAATATCATATTATTGTATCTATGAACACCTTTTATTACCACCCATTAATTTTATTGCATCCTTCTTCCGTATTTAATCCATTTTGCATCTCTGAGTTCCTATGGTATGTTGTATTGTAATTGAACTTTTCATTTGTTTTAGTAGGAGTACCGTTGATTTCCTGAGATGTGACATTCGGAAGTTGAATCTGACCCTAAGGAGAGATTGTAAACTCCCATGTGACTAACACTATAATACAAACCATTGTTATTTTCTTGTTTTTTTAATGTTCTTCCTTGGATTATAGGATAGATCCATGCCTAGGAGTTAAAGTCAAGTCACGCAATATTATTAGTCCTTGCCAACGGCTTGATACTATAGCAATAATTTTTGGATTGATTGCGTTTTTGTTTTTGGGTTGATCAAAAATTGGATTGATTAAAACATTTTTTGTTGTTGTTTTTTAAAGTTTAATTTTGTTATGAATGATATGATTTTTTTCCCTATCTTTTTATTGGTCCTTCAAAACATTTTATTGGGAGGGTTGTGGTGAGAATTTATATAGTAACAAGTCTCTTCAGTAATTTATACAAAATTATTGATATTGGCTATTTTTTGAAGATTTTGGTATATTCAATAATTTACACAAAATTAATGATAACTAGTTTTTAAGAAGATTTCTGTTTGGTATTGGCTTAAACAATATATTTTAGTAACAAGTCTATTAAGTCATTTATAGGGAATTAATGATAATGAGTAGTTTTAAAAGATTTTGGTTTGGTTTTGGTTTTTGGGTTACATTTTAATTGTGCATATTCTAGAAAATTAATGATAATGGGTAGTTTTAAAAGATTTTGGTTTGGTTTTGATTTTAAGATACATTATATTTTTGTGTGTGATAATAAATGTAAATATTAATTATATCAACTAAACTTTGGATATATTCATATACAATTTGTGAATATCAATGACTCTAAGTTTTCTTATTTGTATGAACAAAATAGGTCTTGCAACTTTTCAGTGGAAAAAACAATATATAATATGGACTTTTAGTTTCATTCTTTTTCTGCTTGCTTTATGTAGTAGCAAGTTTGTTCAGTAATTTATACAAAATTATTGTGGGTATTTTTGAAAGATTTTGGTCTATTTAGTATTTTATACAAAATTACTCGTAACATGTTTCAAGGAGATTTTGGTTTTGCTTTGGTTATAACAATACATTTTAGTGTTGGATGTGAGAGTGGTATACATGTGCTGAACATATATGTCTATGTGGAGTGTGTAGATATGGTCATTGGAAAAAGGCTCCCCACATAAAATATTAAAATTGAAATTATGACCATTCATCAACACTATTTTTAACTTAAACATATGCATAAAATCATTTTTTTCACCTTATATACTCGTTCTTTTATAATAAACGTTATTACTTAAAACAATTTCAACTAAGTATGGAGACTTAGTGGTGGGATCTTAGCAAATCAAAATTCCATAAATTACTCAATTATCATGGAGTAGTAGAACTATGAGAAGATGAGTGATATGAATTATTCACATAAGGGTTCAAAATAGATCAACTTAAACATATGCATAAAAGCTTTTTGTTTACTTTATATACATATTTTTTATTATAAACATTGTTACTTAAATTAAATTCAACCAAGTATGGAGAGCTAGTGGTCATAAATCTTAGCAAATCAACTCGTCATAAATGACTCAGTTATCATGCAAATAACCTGTTTGGTTTTCTCTTTAAGAGTGCATTTTAGTGTGTGGAGTGGGTAGATATCATTATAGAATAGGATATACATAATGTGAAAAATGTTTAAGTAAAATACCGAAATCAAAATTATGACCATTAATCAACAATATTTTTTAAGTTAAACATATGTATAAAAGCATTTTGTTCAATTTATATACTTATTTTTTAATATATGTATATACTTAAAATAATTGAGATATCTAAAAAGTTAAAAGAGTTTGGTGTTAATGTTTGTTGATTAACAAAAGAAAAAAAAAATATGTAATTGTTTTATGTGTGTAAAATAAATATTAATATTTAACCCCGGATGTGGTGAAACGATGAGCATCACAGCCACCTGGCACGGTGCCCAGCCTCACCTTAAATAAGGTAGGCCGCTCCCCAACACAAAAGTTCTCATACCCTCGACTCCTATTTATACTAAATATGTCTATCAAAAGAACCATCTAGAGGAAGATCCTTCTAGAAGCGGAAGCTTCTATTAGGTATTCTTACATTGGACTTATTCTTCCTTATTGCTAGGCCTTATTATGTTAGGGTCCTAACCCACGCATAAGTAGAACAATATATTCGGATGTAATAAAGGTCAATATTAATAAGGCCTTGCAATAAAATAGAATAAGTCGAATGTAAGAAGACCTAATAGAAGCTTCTGCTTCTATAAGGATCTTCCTCTAGATGCTTCTTTTGATAGACATATTTAGTATAAATAGGAGTCGAGGGTAGGAGAACCCTATCTTGGATATTATTGTAATAGAGCTCTGCTTGACTGGAGGTTTCCCCCTAGAAGAGGCCCGTGAACATTGCTCTCAGAATCAAAGTGATATTTATGTTGTTATTCTTATATCATTTTAGTGTTATTGTGGTGATTTTTCTAGTTATATTGTTGTTATTTTGCCATTTCTAGCATTTTATTTCTGTTCTCTATACTTTTTATATCTGGTATATTACAAGTGGTATCAGAGCACTTTCCTCAACATAAGTCTTTAAGCCATAGAGATTTTTCATTACCCACATAAACCCACGATTGAGGGATTCATACACGTAGGAAAAACAAGTGGTACTTAAGCGCACATCTGTTGGCCACCCTTTTAACCCCTGTTGGTACCCCTTCGAGTGGTAGTACATCAGACAACACATGTGTACGGATCGGCCTAGATTACCTTAAGCCCTCCTTAGATAAACCGATCGGTCGCTTGACTGCTATAGTGCCATCGAGAACAACACTTGAGAAGATACTCTCTAGAACCTGGGTAGTCGGGTAGTACAGCTAAGGGTACAGTCTAGCCTCCTTAGTTAGTTCCATGAGATATTGGGCCGAGTACTGCTGTTGGACCCCACATGTATATCATAGATCTATAGCAAAGGGCGAACCCTTCTCTTTAGAACCCTTGAATACCTAACCCTTGGGGACATAAACATAAACAGATTAAAACATACAAGATCTATTGTCGTGCAACTGTGTTCGGGTTGCCAAATCACTACACATTTCTTCCTGGTTAAGCATTTGGGAATTTCATCACTGCAGTATTCTTCAGATTGGGGTATAACTCCGCAAGTGTAAAAAAAAAAATAGTCTGGAAATTTTTGCACCATTATTTCATCACTGCAGTATTCTTCAGACTGATGTTGGGGCAACACTTCCAAATTAATACAGACCATCAAAGCCTCAAGTATTTTATGGAATAACGCATTTCCTCCCCGGAGCAACAAAAATGGGTGACTAAGCTCTTTGGATATGATTATGAGATCATTTACAAGAAAGGTAAAGACAATGTGTTTGCAGATGCACTTTCCTGAAAATATGATGATGAAGGATCCATTTTTTCTCTTTCCTTCATTGTACCAGATTGGCTCCAAGCCGTTCGCTAGGAATGCCTACAAGATACCAAAATTTTGGATCTGATCCAACAATTGCAGTCCAATGCTTCGGCTTCCCAAGGGTACTCTTGGCTCCATGATGAGCTTTGATATAAAGGTCGTTTGTATTTAAGTAAACAATCAAAACTTAAATCCACAGTACTTTCTGAACTTCATGCTACACCCACAGCGGGGCACTTCAGGTTCACCAAAACCTATGATAGGGTCAAACGTTCTTTTTTCTGGGATGGTATGAAACAAGACATTAATAATTTTGTTGCTAAATGTGATATGTGTCAACGTAACAAGGGAGAAATAGTCAAATCTCTAAGCACACAACAACCGCTTCCGATTCCACCTGCTATTTGGAGGGATATCTCTATGGATTTTATTATAGGCTTACCCAAATCGGGAAATAAATCAGTCATCATGGTGGTTGTTGATCGTCTTTCCAAGTATGTTCATTTCTGTGCTCTTCAACACCCATTTACAACATCCACGGTGGCCCAACGTTTCATGGATCAAGTCTTCAAGATCCATGGCATGTCGCATTCTATTGTTTCTGATCGTGACCCAACTTTCACCAGCAATTTTTAGCAAGAACTGTTCAAGCTACAAGGCACTCATTTGCATCTCTGCATAGCTTATCATCCCCAGACTGATGGACAAACGGAAGTTGTCAACAAGTGTTTGGAAAAATATTTGAGGTGTTTTGCCTCAGAAAAGAAAAATCAGTGGGCTCAATGGTTACCCCTAGCTGAATGGTGGTACAACACTTCATACCATACAGCTACAGGCATGACTCCTTTTGAAGTGGTATATGGACAAAAGTCACCTTTAGTTGTCTAATACATACCGGGTGTCGCAAAGGTCGAGGCGGTTGACCAAGCGCTTACTGTTTGAGAGGCTATTCTCCGTACCCTCAAAGAGAATTTGGTCATGGCACATAATTGCATGAAGCAAAAAGAAGATCAAGGTCACTCTGAACGCCAATTTGCAACAGGGGATCAGGTGTTTCTTCGACTGCAACCTTACAAGCAAAATTCCCTTTAGGATGAGCATTGTCAGAAGCTAACGCCCAAATTTTATGGTCCTTATACCGTTCTCAAGCGTGTGGGACAACTGGCCTATCAGTTAGCTTTTCCTAGTCATTTGAAGCTACATCTTGTTTGTTAGCACCAGGAGTCACTCCTGGATTGCGATAGGAGTAAGCTCAATACACATCAGTTTTTAATGTCATAGGTGAATAAATTGGCAGTGGTCAATGGAAAAAACTCAGCACCAGAATGATGTTACAACATTGAACCAAAAAATAAATGTACAGGGAAGTGAGGGCTACATTAAATTTAGTCAGTGGATTGAGTTTAAAAGGTGAGAAGGGGGAAGACTTAGTGAGAAAAATGAACAAGACTGATATGGGCATTAGGCCTTCTAGCAGCTTGGGGAAGAAACAACAAGACACTGAAATTGTGCCTATGTGACACAGTTACAACAACGCAGTGATAACTCGACTAGATCCTCCAATTCCAAGCATCGCAATGCTACTGTAACAGCTTGACTGGATCCTCCAATTCCAATCTATTTCAGTGTGAGAGGGAAAATATTACATAGGAAAACTGATTAAAACTGGTGAAAATGTTGCAGTGATCAACCATACATCATCCTACAACATCACAACCCTTGACTGGATCCTCCAATTCTGAGTGTCTTAACAAAGATTTTACAAAGATGGAAAGAAGTTGACTTCTATTAATTGAAAGTCTCAAATCAATTTCATAACCAGGCATAGCTCTGGTGTGACACCATATTACAAAATGGGAGCTCTAATCAACCATTGACCCCTACAAAAATACAAAAATTGAGTATATACACTCAGAGCAATTCACCTCCTTGGCAGCAGGAGGGTAGTTGAGCCATTAAATTCCAAATTAGTGTGTGCAGGCTCTTCTATCATGGCTCTTGCAGGGGGACCTGCACACAGGGGTACCATGGGCAGACTGTCTGCAAGAACCCACATGCCTTACATTTAAGGAGTGAGGCGAGGTTTCAACCACCTCCTCCCACCTTTATTTACTTCTTGCAGGGATCAGGATCGTGGCCGAGTCGGTTTGGCACCTAGAGAATGCAGTGACCCCTTCTGTGACTAAAACCAGATCTTTTATCCCTTTGTGCAACTCTTTCTATCACCCCAAGCAACCATGGGCCGTGACTCTGTGCCTATCTTCAAAGGCTCTTTCGACACTTCTCCTTTCGAGAAATCCCACCACACTAGCCTCCAGGATCCCCGATGACTAAAATTGCGAAACAACCCTCCATATCGGCAGCTGGATCTGGCTTCAAAATCAGCGGCCACGATCTATTTTTCATTGAATAACCTTGGCCCCATGCCCCTTATTTTCTTTGGCCCCATTCCATAAGACCCCGGGGCTGTGACCATGCATCTATTGATTGGACGACTCAGATCGATCCTTGATTGAAGGTCCTGATTGTTTCAGAATTCTCGCACCAGGGATTCATGATGCACCTCCTTTCCTTTTACCCAGTGCCAATGGCCCATCTTGATCAATGACTGAGCCTGCCCCAAATCCGACGGCCACAATCTTTCCTCGAAGGCCCAAAGTCGCCAGCCCTACCTTACATATGACCCAGGGGTCATGAACATCGGCATAAACCCCCAAGGCATCTCGGGGTTTCTTCTATCAGGAATTATCATTCCTCTGCTTTCAAAATCCCCGACACCAAATCCGTGAAAGGCTCAAAGGTTGCCACCTATCCCCAGGGATCAACAGACCAACTCTTCATTCATTAAATGACCATGATTGCTTGCCCCCCAATGAGCGCATAAATCTAATTGGCCCCCACTTTTCCTCCCCACTTGATGTGATCGAGTGCTGGGACCATGGGCCAAAACCAAAGGCGCTTTCGACATTTCTTCTTTTGTGGATTCTACTCTCCCTGCCTTCAAATTTCATAGTGCCAAAACTGCGACGGTGCTTAATCGTGCGCTAGGTATCTCTGGGATGGATGGCCTGGATCAATATTTAAACATGGGGCCCCTTCTGGCCTAGACCCTCCACCGCGTGTCCTCCAAGAATTGATGATCGCAATCCCTTTCATCAAATGACCACCATTTTTTCGGCGCTTGGGGCTTGTATTTCCCAAAAGGCCCCACCCTGGCTCAGATATGCGTCGTGTGTCGTCTAGGATGGATGACTGAGATCTTCAGTCGGTCAACAGTCCTTATCCTTTTAGGACTTCTTGCACCGGGGATTTATGATGCACCTCATCCCCGCTCATTAGGCCCCGCATTTCCATACGACCCTGGGCTATGACCATGGGCCAAACTCCTGGGGCTTCACATTTTGGTGCGTAATGTTGTTGGTGCGCTTGTAATGAAAACCCCGAAAAACCAACTCCTAGGATCGCACGATTGGCTGCCACCTGTCCCTATGGGATCGAACGACCATGATAATTTTGTGACTTTGGACATAATGGATGAGCCCAAGCGCTAAACTTTGTGCAACTCCGTGGCTCCATCTTACCTGATGACCGTCGATCTGCCTCGTCGATTGATCCTCACCGTTGAATACTTGATCGCCTGTTTGCTATCATTTTAAGCCTAAAACAAGATTTTTCTGAGAGTTATGATTTGCACTCATGGGTGTGGCTTTGGATAAACTATATTTGATGGGTTTTTAAGTCCGATTTAATCACATTTTACACCAAGGGAATGAATCTGAAGAGAAAATCCCCATTACAAGAATTTGTGCTAACATTAGGCTCCATGGGGGATAGATTCATCCCTATGATGCTCTAAGATCTCCTTTACAGTTCCAGTCGCCTTCTGTTGGGCTATGGAGTCAAGCTCAAAACACCCTGCTGAAAATAAATGCCGATAATTGAAATAAAACTAAACTAAACACACATGCTCCGAGGAGCTTATTTATGTACAGTCCTAAACTAATTTATTTTTTTACATGGGGCTAGGTGAAAGCAAACTTCCACCATAGCCAATCAAGTAACTTACTTGATGGAAGCTCCTTCATTATGTCGATGATCACCAACAGATGGTGTAATCATGACAACAGAACAATTACACTCTTCAACTCCTCCTCACAGGTTGAAGTTGAGATGAAATAGGGTGGCTCCAAGTTGTGAAGGAAATAAAACTCCATGTATTCATTCACAGGCTCATAGGACTAGTGTCAAACTCCAGAATATTGGTGACAGGTAGCCTCTTCTGCTACACAGCTGCTCACGCGAGGCTGAATATCTCTGGTAGGCCCAGGGTGGTGAAAGGGTGGTGTAGGTTGACTGATCTCAGGTGGTGGCTGCTTATTAACAAGTTTTGAGCAGGAAACAAGTTGCTCCTCTTGCTACTCTTCTGGCTCTTCCGGTTCTTCTTCTTGGCTCTCCCAGGGGTCAGATTCATAATCATCATAAACAGGACCTGTGGGGAAAATCTTCTCTTCAAACTGTTGCTCAGTGGTTTCTTCAGGCCCAGGATAGTTGATTTCTCCATGACAATTTTCTTTAACGAACAGAGGATAAGGCTCTACAGTATGCTGTTGGAAATCCTACATATCCAGCTCATAATTTGATTCGTAGCTGTCATACACAGGGTGGTTTCTCCTCTGGTTAGCAAACTGTGACGTGGGGCTCTCCTGCGCCTCATTTGAATAATCATCGAAGCTTGGAACAACATGCACGTCGGGAGCATAAATCAAGGACTCTATGGATATGAAATCTTCATTATCATCTTCGGTAGGGATGCCAAGAACATCTGCTTCAAGGGCTAGAAAATCCTCTGCACTTCATTTAGATTCCAACCTTTCTAGCTAGGCAGAGAGAGATTTTACCATCTCCATCAGGTCATTTAGAACCTCATCTTCCTCCATAGGTTCCTCATCCATACATCTTTCGTCATGATTGAAGCCTTCATAATACACAACCATGTCTTGCTCACTGTCCTCACATTCCTTACAACAATTATGACATATAAACTCAAAGGAATAAAACTTTTGACAACGCCTATTAAAAGTTGAATGAAATTCTGCGAAGGAGGAGATGCTGGCAGGGGGTAAGGAGAAATACCACTCATGAGCATATCCTTCCAACGAGAACATGAACATTTTCAACAATACGTCTTCATGATGTATTTCCCACTGATGCATGAGTTCATGAAACTCATGGAGATGCCGAGAAGGGCTATCCTCTTTATGCTCTCTAAATATGGGCAAATAATAGCCCTATTCATTTGGAGTAGGGACAACATTAGGTAAACTAGGAACAACAGAGAAATCAAAAGTAGAAAACCTTCGAGCCAGGATTCTTTCCATTTCAAACCAGTGGAGTCACCGATCGATCCTTGAATCATGGAGTCGCCAGGTGAATGATGCACAGATTTCAATGTGTCTAGTCTTTGTTCGACATCAAAGGCTAGATCTTAATGTTGTGTCCTCCCAGAAAAATTCTCAAGATGAGAAAGAAACTGCTAAAACCCTCTCAAGAAAGCTCCTCTGGGTCAGCTTTCAGGTGTGCTAAAGTAGCCACAGTTGAAACAGTGAAGTGGAAACATTGGAGTCGCCACAGTGGAGTTGCTAGGTGCAGAGTAGAAATATTCAAGGGCTCTGATGCCTGATGCACCTTCAGAATCAGAGGCTCAATGTTCTTTAATCCCAGGGAAAAATTTCATCTTTGTCCTCGGCAACGACGCCAGAAATGTTAGCACC
Organism: Picea sitchensis; assembly: GCA_010110895.2. Lineage (NCBI taxonomy): Eukaryota > Viridiplantae > Streptophyta > Pinopsida > Pinales > Pinaceae > Picea > Picea sitchensis. The sequence continues at coordinate 33,347 of SNQJ01S0013988.1, forward strand.
AGGAGTCACTCCTGGATTGCGGTAGGAGTAAGCCCGATACCCATCAGTTTTTAATGTTACAGGTGAATAAATTAGGGCTGGTCAACGGACAAAACTCGGCACCAGAATGATGTTACAACACTGAACCATACAAGAAATGTACAGGGAAGTGAGGGCCACATTAACTTCAGTCAGTGGATTGAATTTAAAAGGCGAGCAAAGGGAAGACTTAGTGAGAAAAATGAACAAGACTGCTATGGGCATCAGGCCTTCCAACAACTTGTGGAAGAAACAACGAGACACTGAAAATGTGCCTATGTGACACAGTTACAACAACGCAATGATAATTCGAATGGATCCTCCAATTCCAAGCATTGCAATGCTACTGTAAGAACTTGAATGGATCATCCAATTCCAATCTATTTCAGTGTGAGAGGGAAAATATAACATAAGAAAACTGATTAAAACTGGTGCAAATGTTGCAGTGATCAACCATACATCATCCTACAACATCACAACCCTCAAATGGATCCTCCAATTCCGAGTGTCTTAACACAGATTTTACAGAGATGGAAGGGAGCTGACTTCTATTAACTGAAAGTCTTGAATCAATTACATAACTAGGCATAGCTCTAGTGTGACAACATATTACAAAATGGGAGCTCTGCTCAGCCATCAACCCCTACAAAAATACAAAACTGAGTATATATACTTAGAGCTATTCTCCTCCTTGGAAGTAAGAGGGTAGTTGAGCCACTAAATTCCAAAACAGCGTGTGCAGGCTCTTCTGTCAAGGAGGCTCAGATCATCATGGCTCTTGCAGGGGACCTGCACACAGAGGTACCACAGGTAGATTGTCATCTAAAACCCCCATTCCTTAAGTTTAAGGAGTGAGGCGATGTTTCAACCACCTCCTCCCACCTTCATTTACTTCTTCCAGAGATTAGGATCGAAGCTGAGTCGGTTCGACAGCTGGAGAATGCGACGACCCCTTCTGTGACTAAAACCAGAGCTTTTGGCCCTTTGAGCATCTCTTTCTATCACCCCAAGAGACCACGGGCCGTGACCCTGTGCCTATCTTCAAAGGAACTTTCGACACTTATCCTTTCGTAAAATCCCACCACACTAGCCTCCAGGATCCCCGGTGACTAAAACTGTGAAATGACCCTCCATATCGGTGGTCTGAACTGGCTTCAAAATCGACGACAATGATCTATTTGTCATTGAAAAACCTTGGCCCCACGCCTCTCATCTTCTTTGGCCCCATTCCATAAGACCCTCGGGCTGTGACCGTGAATCTATTGCTTGGACAGCTCGGATCGATCCTTGATCGACGGTCCTGATTGTTTCGGGATTCTCGCACCGAGGATTCACGATGCACCTCCTTTCCTTTTCCCCGGTTCCAATGGCTCATCTGGATCATTGGCTAAGCCTTCCCCAAATCCGATGGCCACGATCTTTCCTTGAAGGCCCCAAGTCACTGGCCCTACCTTTCATATGACCCTGGGGCCATGACCATGGGCCTAAACCCCCAAGGCATCTCATGGTTTCCCCTATCAGGAATTCTCATTCCTCTACTTTCAAAATCCCCGACACCAGATCCTCGAAAGGTTCAAAGGTTTCCATCTGTCCCTAGGGATCAATGACCCAGCTCTTCTTTCATCGAATGACCACGATTGCTCACCCCCCAATGAGTGCATAAATCCAACTGGCCCCCACTTTTCATCCCTTCTTGATGTGACCGGGCGCTAGGACCGTGGGCCCAAACCAAAGGCGCTTTCATCATTTATTCTTTCAGGGATTCTACTCCCCCTGACTTCAAATTTCCCGGTGCCCAAACTACAACGGTGTTTAATCGTGCACCACGTATCTCTGGGATGGATGTTCTGGATCAATATTTAAACGTGGGGCCCCTTCTGGCCGAGACCCTCCACCGCGTGTCCTCCAATATTGGACGGTCGCGATCCCTTTCATCAAACGACCACCATTTTTTCTGTGCTTGGGGCTTAAATTTCCCGAAAGGCCCCACCGTGGCTTAGATATGTGTCGTGTGTTGTCCAGGATGGATGACATAGATCTTTAGTCGATAAACGGTCTTGATCCTTTCGAGACTTCTTGCACCAAGGATTTATGATTCACCTCATCCCCACTCTTTAGGCCCCTCCTTTCATATGTCCCTGGGCTATGACCATGGGCCAAGCTCCCGGGGCTTCACATTTTGGTGCGTAAGGCTGTGGGTGCGCTTGTAAGGAAAACCTCGAAAACTGACTCCCATGATCGGACGATCGAATTCCACATGTCCCTACGGGATCAGATGACCAAGATCATTTCGTGAATTTGGCCATAAGGGATGAGCCCATGAGCTAAACCTCGTGAAACTCTATGGATTTGAATTACCCGATGACTGTCGATCTGCCCCGTAGATGGATCCTCACTGTTGAATACTTGATCGCCCGTCTGCTATCATTTTAAGCCCAAAATGAGATTTTTCTGAGAGTTGTGCTTCGTGCTCATGGCTGCGGCCTTGGATAAACTGTATTTGATGGGTTTTTAAGCCCCATTTTCTCTCATTTTACACCAATGGAAAAAATCCAGAGAGAAACTCCCCATTACAAGAATTTGTGCTAACATTAGGCTCCATGGGGTATAGATTCATCCCTGTGATGCTCTAATATCTCCTTTGCAGTTCCAATCGCCTTCTGTTGGGCTATGGAGTAGAGCTCAAAACACCCTGCTGAAAATACATGTCGATAAGTGAAATAAAACAAAACTAAACAAACATGCTCCAAGGAGCTTATTTATGTACAATCCTAAACTAATTTATTTCTTTACATGGGACTAGGTGAAAGAAAACTTCCACCATAGCCAATCAAGTAACTTCCTGAATGGAAGCTCCTTCATTATGTCGATGATCACCAGCATATGGTGTAACCGTGACAGCAGAACGGTTACACTATTCAACTCGTCCTCATAGGCTGAAGTTGAGATGAAATAGTGCGGCTCCAAGTTGTGAAGGAAATACAACTCCATGTATTCCTTCACAGGCTCACAGGCCCAGTGGAAAAATCCAGAAGATTGGTGATAGGTAGCCTCCTCTGCTACACAACTACTCACACGTGGCTGAATATCTCTGGTAGGCCCAGGGGGGTGAAAGGCTAGTGTAGGCTGACTGATCTCAGGTGGTGGCTGCTCATTAACAAGTTTTGAGTAGGAAACAAACTGCTCTTCCTGCTGCACTTCTGTCTCTTCTAGTTCTTCTTCCTGGCTCCCCCAGGGGTAAGATTCATAATCATCATAAACAGAACACGTGGGGGAAATATTCTTTTCAAATTTTTGCTCAGTGGTTTATGTAGGCCCAGGATAGTTGATTTCTCCATGAAAATTTTCTTTAACGAACAAAGGATAAGTCTCTACAGTTTTCTCTAGGAAATTCTGCATATCCAGCTCAAAATTTGATTCCTAGTTGTCATACACAGAGTGGCTGCTCCTTTGGTCAACAAATTGTAATGTGGGGCTCTGCTGCTCCTCATTTGAATAATCATCGAATATTGGAACAACATACACATCGGGAGCAGAAATCAAGGTCTCTACGGCTATGAAATCTTCATTATGATCTTCAGTAGGGCTGCCAAGAACATCTTCTTCATGGGCTGGAAAATCCTCTGCACTTCATTCAGATTCCAACCTTTCTAGCTGGGCAGAGAGAGATTTTACCATCTCCATCAGATCACTTAGAACCTCATCTTCCTCAGTAGGGTCCTCATCCATACATCTTTTCTCATCATTGCAACCTTCATAAGACACAACCATGTCTTTCTCACTGTCCTCACATTTGTCACAACAGTTATGACAGATAAAATCAGAGGAATACAACTTTTGACAACGCCTATTAAAAGCTGCATGAAATTCTGCCAAGGAGGAGATGCTGGAAGGGGGTAAGGATAAATACCACTCACGAGCATCTCCTACCAATGAGAACATGAACATTTTCAATAATACATCTTCATGATGTATTCCCCACTGATGCATGAGTTCATGAAACTCATGGAGATGCCGAGCAGGGTTTTCCTCTTTACACTCTCTAAATATGGGAAAATAATCGCCCCATTAATTTGGAGTAGGGACAACATTGGGAAAACTAGGAAAAAACGAGAAATCAAAAGGAGTAAACCTTCAAGCCAGGATTCTTTCAATTTCGAACCAGTGGAGTCACCAATCGATCCTTGAATCATGGAGTTGCTAGGTGAATGATGCGCAGCTTTGAATGTGTCTTGTCTTTGTTCACCATCAAAGGCCATATCTTAACGTTGTGTCTTCCAAGGAAACTTCTCGAGCTGAGAAAGAAGCTGCTGAAACCTTCTCGAGAAAGCTCCTCTGGGTCAGCTTTCAGGTGTGCTAAAGTAGCCACAGCCGAAATAGTGAAGTGGAAACATTGGATTCACCACAGTGGAGTTTCCAGGTGCACATTAGCAATCTTCAAGGGCTCTGATGCCTGATGCACCTTCAGAATCAGAGGCTCAATGTCGTTCAATCCCAGGGAAAATTTTCAACTTCGTTCCCGGAAACGGTGAAAAAAATGTTTGCACCAGGAGTCACTCCTGGATTACAGCAGGAGTAAGCTCGATACCCATCAATTTTTAATGTCACAGGTGAATAAATTGGGGGTGTTCAATGGACAAAACTGAGCACCAGAATGATTTTACAACACTGAACCAGACAAGAAATGTACAAGGAAGTGAGGGACACATTAACTTCAGTTACTGGATTGAGTTTAAAAGGAGAGCATAGGGAAGACTTAGTGAGAAAAATGAACAAAAATTCTATGGGAATCATGCCTTCTAACAGCTTGGGGAAGAAATAACAAGACACTAAAAATGTGCCTATGTGACACAGTTACAACAACCCAGTGATAACTCGACTGGATCCTCCAATTCCAAGCATCGCAATGCTATTGTAACAACTTGAGTGAATCCTCCAATTCCAAGCTATTTCAGTGTGAGAGGGAAAATATAACATAGGAAAACTGATTAAAACTGGTACAAATGTTGCAGTGATCAACCATACATCATCCTACAACATCACAACCCTCGACTGTATCCTCCAATTCCGAGTGTCTTAACACAAAGTTTACAGAGATGTAAAGAAGCTGACTTCTATTAACTGAAAGTCTCAAATCCATTACATAACTAGGCATAGCTCTAGTGTGACAACATATTACAAAATGGGAGCTCTACTCAACCATCGACCCCTACAAAAATAAAAAAAATTGAGTATATATACTCAGAGAAATTCTCCTCCTTGGCATCAGGAGGGTAACTAAGAAATTAAATTCCAAATTAGCATGTGCAGGCTCTTCTATCAAGGAGGCTCAGATCGACATGGATCTTGTAGGGGGACCTGCACACAAGGGTACCATGGGAAGACTGTCTTTCAGAACCCCCATGCCATATTTTTAAGGAGTGAGGCGAGGTTTCAACCACCTCCTCCCACCTTCATTTACTTCTTGCAGGGATCATGATCGAGGTCGAGTTGGTTCAGCACCTGGAGAACATGACGACCACTTCTGTGACTAAAACCGAAGCTTTTGGCCCTTTGCGTAGCTCTTTATATCACCCCAAGTGACCACAGGCCGTGGTCCTGTGCCTATATTCAAAGGCGCTTTTGGCAGTTCTCCTTTCAGGAAATCCCAGCATGCTAGCCTCCAGGAACCTAGGTGACTAAAACCGCGAAACGACCCTCCATATTGGTGGTTGGATCTGGCTTCAAAATTGACGGCCATGATCTATTTGTCATTGAACAAACTTGGCCCCGCACCCCTCATCTTCTTTGGCCCCATTCCATAAGACCCTCGGGCTGTGATCGTGCATTTATTGCTTGGACGACTCAAATCGATCCTTGATTGACGATCCTGACTGTTTAAGGATTCTCACACCAGGGATTCATGATGCACCTCCTTTCCTTTTCCCTAGTTCCAATAGCCCATATGGATCAATGGACGAGCCTGCCCCAAATTCGACGACCACGATATTTCCTCGAAGGCCCCAATTCTCTGGCTCTACCTTACATATGACCTAGGGGCCATGACCATGGACCTAAACCCCCAAGGAATCTCGTGGTTTCTCCTATCAGGAATTCTCATTCCTATGCTTTCAAAATTCTCGACACCAGATCCATGAAAGGCTCAAAGGTTTCCACCTGTCCCCAGGGATCAACGACCTAGCTCTTCTTTCATCGAACGACCATGATCACTCACCCCCCAACGAGCGCATAAATCCAACTAGCCCCCACTTTTCAGCCCCGCTTGATGTGACCAGGTGCTAGGACCATGGGCCCAAACCAAAGGTTCTTTCGACATTTCTTCTTTCATGGATTATAATCCCCCTGCCTTAAAATTTCTCGGTTCCCAAACCATGACGATGCTTAATCGTATGCCATGTATCTTTGGGATGGATGGCCTGGATCAATATTTAAACGTGGGGCCCCTTCTGGCTTGGACCCTCTACCATGTGTCCTCCAAGATTCGACGGTCCTAATCCCTTTCATCGAACAACCACTATTTTTTCGACGCTTGGGGCTTGACTTTCCCGAAAGGCCCCACCCTGGCTCAGATATGCGTCGTGTGTGGTCCAGGATGGATGACTGAGATCTTTAGTCGATCAATGGTCCTGATCCTTTCGAGACTTCTTGCACCGGGTATTTATGATGCACCTCATCCCTGCTCTTTAGGCCCCACCTTTCATACGTCCCTGGGCTATGACCATGGGCCAAGCTCCTGGGGTTTCGCATTTTGGTGAGTAAGGCTGCGGGTGTGCATGTAACGAAAACCTCGAAAAGTCGACTCCCGGGATCACGCGATCGACTTCCACTTGTCCCTAGGGGATCATATGACCACGATCATTTTGTGACTTTGGCCATAAGGGATGAGCCCAGACACTAAACCTCATGCAACTCCATGGCTCCGACTTACCCGATGATCGTCGATCTGCCCCGTCGATGGATCCTCACTGTTGAATACTTGATCACTTGTCTGCTATCATTTTAAGCCTGAAACGAGATTTTTTTTAGAGTTATGCTTCACACTCATGGTTGTGGCCTTGGCTAAACTGTATTTGATGGGTTTTTAAGCACCATTTTCTCTTATTTTACACAAAGGGCCCGAATCTGGAGAGAAACTCCCCATTACAAGAATTTGTGCTAACATTAGTCTCCATGGGGGATAGATTCATCCCTGTGATGCTCTAAGATATCCTTTGTAGTTCTAGTCACCTTCTGTTGGGCTATGGAGTTGAGCTCAAAACACCCTGCTGAAAATACATGCCGATAAATGAAATAAAACAAAACTAAACACACATGCTCCAAGGAGATTATTTATGTACAGTCCTAAACTAATTTAATTTTTTACATGGGTCTAGGTGAAAGCAAACTTCCACCATATCCAATCAAGTAACTTCCAGAATGGAAGCTCCTTCATTCTGTCGATGATCACCAACAGATGGTGTAACCGTAACAGCAGAACAGTTAGACTCTTCAACTCCTCCTCACTGGCTAAAGTTGAGATGAAATAGCTAGCGATGATTTTAAGGATGGAAATTTATTTTAAATTGTAGAAACCTTGGCGAATCTTACTAATCCTTCATATGCCAACTATAAATGTTTGGCGATATTTTTGTAAAATTATTCAAATTTCTAAGGATTTTATATAGTTTTTATAAAATTTTGGCGATTTCTAAGGTAAAATAATTTTATCCTATAGAATTTGGGTGAATCATTTTTAAAATAGTGAATCTCGTTTTTGGAAAAACCATGGAAAATTATCCCATGAGCGAAATTTAGCCCCTAAAATCATCCATGGAAATAAGGTTGCTCCAAGTTGTGAAGGAAATACAACTCCATGTATTCCTTCACAGGCTCATAGGACCAGTGGAAAACTCTAGAATATTGGTGACAGACAACCTCCTCTACTACACAGCTGCTCATGCGTGGCTGTATATCTTTGGTAGGCCCACAGAGGTGAAAGGTTAGTGTAGGCTGACTGATCTCACACGGTGGATTCTCATTAACAATTTTTGAGTAGGAAACAAACTGCTCCTCCTGCTGCTCTTTTGTCTCTTCTGTTTCTTCTTCTTGGCTCTCCCAGGGGTCAGATTCATAATCATCATAAATAGGACCCGTGGGGAAAATATTCTCTTCAAACTGTTGCTCAGTGGTTTCTACAAGCCAAGGATACCTAATTTCTCCATGAAAATTTTCTTTAACGAAGAGAGGATAAGGCTCTATAGTATGCTCTTGGAAATACTGCATATCTAGATCATAATTTGATTCATAGCTGTCATTCACAGGGTGGCTACTCCTCTGGTCAACAAACTACGATGTGGGGCTCTGTTGCTCCTCATTTGAATAATCATCGAAGATTGGAACAACATGCCCATCAGAAGCAGAAATCAAGGCCTCTATGACTATGAAATCTTCATTATCATCTTCAATAGGGATGCTAAGAACATCTGCTTAAAGGGATGGAAAATCCGCAGCACTTCTTTCAGATTCCAACTTTTCTATCTTGGCAGAGAGATATTTTACCATCTCCATCAGGTCACTTAGAACCTCATCTTCCTCCATCGGGTCCTCATCCATACAACCTTCCTCATCATTGCATCCTTCATAAGACACAACCATGTCTTGCTCACTGTCCTCACATTCCTCACAATAGTTATGACATATAAACTCAGAGGAATAAAAATTTTGACAGTGCCTATTAAAAGTTGCATGAAATTCTTCCAAGTTGGAGATGTTGGCAGGGGGTAAGGAGAAATACCACTCACAAGCATCTCCTTCCAACGAGAACATTAACATTTTCAATAATACTTCTCATGATGTATTCCCGACTGACACATGAGTTCATGAAACTCATGGGGATTCTGAGCAAGGTTGTCCTCTTCACACTCTCTAAATATGGGCAAATAATCGCCCCATTCATTTGGAGTAGGGACAACATTGGGAAAACAAGAAACAATCAAGAAATCAAAAGGAGAAAACCTTCGAGCCAGGATACTTTCCATTTTGAACCAGTGGAGTCACCGATCAATCCTTGAATCATGGAGTCTCTAGGTAAATGATGCACATCTTTGAATGTGTCTAGTCTTTGTGCACCATCAAAGGTCAGATCTTAACGTTCTGTCCTCCCAGGAAAATTCTCAAGCTGAGAAAGCAGCTGCTGAAATCTTCTCGAGAAATCTCCTCTGGATCAGCTTTCAGGTGTGCTAAAGTAGCCACAGTGGAAACAGTGAAGTGGAAACATTGGAGTCGCCAAGTGCATAGTAGGAATCTTCAAGGGCTCTGATGCCTGATGCACCTTCAGAATCATAGGCTCATTGTCATTCAATCCCAGGGAAAATTTCAACTTCGTCCCCGACAATGGTGCCAGAAATGTTAGAACCATGAGTCACTCCTAGATTGTGGCAGGAGTAAGCCCGATACCCATCAGTTTTTAATGTCATAGGTGAATAAATTAGGGGTGGTTAATGGACAAAACTCAGCACCAGAATGATTTTACAACACTGAACTAGACAAGAAATGTACAGGGAAGTGAGGGCCACATTAACTTCAGTCAATGGATTGAGTTTAAAAGGCGAGAAGAGGGAATACTTAGTGAGAAAAATGAATAAGACTGCTATGGGCATCAGGCCTTCCAACATCTTGGGGAAGAAACAACAAGACACTGAAAATGTGCCTATGTGACATCATTACAACAACGCAGTGATAACTCAACTATATCCTCCAATTCCAAGCATCGCAATGCTACTATAACAGGTTGACTGGATCCTCCAATTCCAAGCTATTTCAGTGTGAGAGGGAAAAGATAACATAAGAAAAATGATTAAAACTGGTGCAAATGTTGCAGTGAACAACCATACATCATCCTACAACATCACAACCCTCGACTGGATCTTCCAATTTTGAGTGTCTTAACACAAAGTTTACGGAGATGGAAAGAAGTTGACTTCTATTAACTGAAAGTCTCAAATCAATATCATAACCAGGCATATCTCTGGTGTGACAACATATTACAAAATGGGAGCTCTGCTCAACCATCGACCCCTACAAAAATACAAAAACTGAGTATATATACTCAGAGAAATTCTCCTCCTTGTTAGCAGGAGAATAACTGAGCCATTAAATTCCAAATTAGCGTGTTCAGTCTCTTCTGTCAAGGAGGCTCAGATCAACATGGCTCTTGCAGGGGGACATGCACATAGGGATACCACGGGAAGTCTATCTGCCAGAACCCCCATGCCTTATGTTTAAGGATTGAGGCAAGGTTTCAACCACCTCCTCCCACCTTCATTTACTTCTTGCAGGGATCAGGATCGAGGCTGAGTCGGTTCGACACTTGGAGAACGCGACGATCCCTTCTATGAATAAAACTGGAGCTTTTGGCCCTTTGTGCAGCTCTTTCTATCACCCCAAGCGACCATGGGCTGGGACCCTGTGCCTATCTTCAAAGGTTCTTTCGACACTTCTCCTTTCACAAAATCCCACCACACTAGCCTCCAAGATCCACGGTGACTAAAATTGCAAAATGGGCATCCATATCAGTCATTGGATATGGATTTAAAATCGACGTTCATGATCTATTTCTCATTGAACAAACATGGCCCCATGCCCCCCATCTTCTTTGGCCCCATTCCATAAGACCCTGGGGCTATGACCATACGTCTATTGCTTGGACAGCTCAGATCGATCCTTGATCGACGGTCCTTATTGTTTCGGGATTCTCGCACCGAGGATTCACGATGCACCTCCTTTCCTTTTCCCCGGTGACAATGGCCCATATGGATCAATGACTGAGCTTGCCCTGAATCTAAGTGCCAAAATCATTCCTCGAAGGCCCCAAGTCGCCAGCCCTACCTTACATATGACCTAGGTGCCATGACCATGGGCCTAAATCCCCAAGGCATCTCGAGGTTTCTCCTATCGGGAATTCTCATTCCTTTACTTTCAAAATCCCTGACACCAGATCCACGAAAGGCTCAAGGTTGCCACCTGTCCCCGAGGATCAATGACCCAACTCTTTTTTCATCGAACGACCACAATCGCCCCCCCCCAACGAGCGCATAAATCCAACTAGCCCCCACGTTTCAGCCCCGCTTGATGTGACTGGGCACTAGGACCATGGGCCCAAACCAAATGCGCTTTCGACATTTCTTGTTTCGGGGATTCTACTCCCCCTGCCTTCAAATTTCCTGGTGCCCAAACCGCGATGGTGCTTAATCGTGCACCACATATCTCTTGGATGCACGGCCTGGACCCTCTGCCGCGTGTCCTCTAAGATTAGACGATTGCAATCCCTTGGCATTCCCTTTTATTGTAAAAGGGCCTTCAGAGCCTCATTATAATCATCTTCTTGCGAATGCGAGTAGCCGTCACA